>JXSR01S010053.1:53974-64141 GCA_000969725.1 Ophiothrix spiculata
AAATGGACAGAACATTGTCATTGAATGGGAAAATGTTGGCAAAAATGGGCAAAAAGACAATCCTGCACTTGATGCCAAAATACACCTTTTCATGAAATTAAGAATGATCATTCATAAAACATGGTCAATATGATCAGGTGATACTACTTGTGTGTAATTATAAAAATCTTCAAAGATCAGCTCAAAAATAAAATTATGAGTATTATGTATTTATACACTACACATTAATTTTTGAATTAGCTAGCTTGACATCAACAACTGTTGATGTATTTGTATTAAAGGAATCATTGTTGTATCATTTCCTTATAGATTTGAATTTGATGACAGGAATATAGGGAAGTATCTAAAATTTTCAAATTTACAAGGAAGCAGCAAAATATTACACAATGCAAAGTAAGTGGAATTAATAATTACAAAATTCAACACATTACATGTATGACTGAATTTGCACATGATCTCTGTTATTTGGTAGAATCTTGTCATTACAACTTTGTCTAGCCGGTCAAACTGAAACATAAAAGTTTAATAGCCCCGTTTCCTTTTCAAGAACAGGCAACAGAGTTTAGTCTTTAGTACATGTCCAAATAAAAGACCCAACCCTATGTTTTATATCAGTTCCAACATGCAACTAACTGTGAAAAAGACTAAAATTCCGCTACAACAGCTTACTGGAAAAGGCCCTCATCTTTCTTCCAGAAAATTTTGCTTTTAGCAACTGATAGATTGCAAGTGGAGGCAGTATTTTTAATTTGATGTTGAGCCAAACTATTTGTGCATTTAATGTCATTATAGGAAGCTAAAATTTGCCAAGTCACACAGCTGTGAGTTGGCAATTGATGCCAAATTATCCTGTTGAACGTATTTATGAATATTGAAACAATAACTCAGCTAGAATAGCACAATAGTAGTTGAGAATGGTGTTTTAATTGCCTGATTTAGGTACGGGGTTACCAGTACAGTAATGGAACTATTAGATGGTGAATCTATGAGAAATTTTGGAGGGAAAGAAGCTGAAAGTGAGAAAAAAAGGCCCAAAATCCTGGAAATTCTCCTTTTGAGAGCTCTTACATTATTACAATTGAATTTATCTAGTACAGTTTTTATACATTGCAAAAATATTTGTTTCCTTTTTAAGCTGAATTCATACTCGTGACGCATTGCGTTTTGAAACGCACGGAGCATGTGAACATTAAATTTTCAGCTCGAAAATACAATCTACACATGCTCGGTGCGTCCTTGCGTTTGCGTCGAGTCTGAATTCAGCTTTACATGTTTTGTGCGCAGATAGAACATGTATGTACACACCACTTGTGATTGGCAAGACTTTTTTTATTGCTGTGTGATGTGATGGTCAAAGGTTCGATGTTCGTACGCAACGCAAAGTGCCGACAGAATCGCAGGGAAAGGAAACACAATTTTAAGGTAGACAATTAAGTCATTTATGCGGGCAGATATGATTTTGCATTTTAAATCTACAGGGTCTTCATTTAAGTATCCCTTTCTAGGGACGTGGTTGATCCATTTGACATTACAGTGGGGACACATTGACCTCTCAGAGCAACTATAAATAAATATCACATTGAGGATAACATCTTTTCAGTGCTTATGTGTGATCAAGAGTTGCCGCACTTTGGTCTCATTGGTCAACGTTTACTGACAGACAAATCAAGCATTGCAGATTGATAGCTATTTGAACAAATCTGTTTTCATACATTGTTACACCTTGTTAGTTCACAAGTTATTGGGGGATCTAATATATCTATACTGTCAACCATGGCAGCGGCGTCGCTTCCACTTAGTCAAACTCATAACCCCCCCCCCCCCAAAAAAGGGAAAAAAGAAAGAAAGAAAAGTTTTTGCACATTCTCATTAGTTGTGGCAAAAACCATGTTGTTCAGACAGGGAAAATCCTGCAGGGGGAAAAATCACGATCAACGTGGCGGGTACATATGGGTAATTTTGGGTCCAAGAAGGACAAATTTAACATGGTTCAGTGCTCATTTTCTTCATGATTTTTTTTTAATTTCCTATTCATGTTTCTTTTCGTCTCAATTTTTTTTCATTTTATCCCAATTTTCCCACCAAGCAGTTTGTCAGGGGGTACCTACCATGCCCCTACTATGCTAGGTCCCATTTTAAGAAAATTTTGAGGGATATTTTGAAGGCAATGGCAGGGAAGAAAATTGTAACAAAGAAAAACAAAAAAGAAAATGGAGGAAATGAAAAAGGAAGAAAAGTAAAGAATAAATAAAAATACATGATTCAGTCTCCCAAAACTATTTAAAAAGTTCCAATATATTGATAAAGTGAATTGGCTGGTCAATTTTGTGTAGTAAAAGAGATGACCTAAATGGAGGTGATTAATTATGTATCATAATTAGTCATTTAGCAAAATTTAAAACACCAATAACTGCTGTTTGTCAAGACCATGATCATTTATATTTAAACACAATCAAAGCCAGTGCCAGACATATTTTTCATTGGGGTAGTATCCAAAATGTTGAGAGTGGTATCCCATATTGAATTTCATCAACAAATGTCACCCAAAAGTTTGTCAGAACTTCCAGCATCTTTCTTCAAGTCAGTAGAGAAATTTGGGGAGGTGGGGCATTCCACTGGCACAACCCTTGTATAAGTATGTCAATCACCTAACTTATACGCAATTCACTGTTGAAATTAACTTCAAACAGTTATGAAAAGTAATAGCATCTTGAATATATCACTTGGATCAACAAATAAAACAAGGATGCAAAAGGCGTCCTTTCAAATTTTTGAAGTCTGAAATGGGTTGGGAAACAGGGACCCTGTAAAATCACCTTAGAGGGGCAATTCATGATCCGCTTTTCACCCTCAAGGTCACCTCTATCAAATTTGAGTTTTTTGTCTTTTACGAATCCTCAACTGGTGTATGTTACGATCCCCAAACCATTCTTTCATATGTGCTTGCATTTTTGAGAAAAGTGAGAAAATGTGTCATTTTCAAATTATTGTCGGGGCCCCGACAGTAATTACAACACAGTAGCCTATGAGGATTTTCAAAATGCTGAAAAGCTTGTATCTTGGAAACCAATGCTCGGAATCAAGTGAAATTTTCAGTATCTATTTATGTTGTACTCTTCTTTTTATTTAGCTAGATAAGAGGCCACATCATAATCATGAATTGCACCTTTAAATTTACTGCTGAAAATTGAGTCTGTATGATTTTTTGTAAGGTTGACTCTTATTATACAGTACTCTAAAAAGGGGATGGGCAAGAACAATTTTAGGTCCAAAAGGGGCTCCTTAATGTTTAAAACTCTACTATAGGACTTACCACTTTATTCTATAAAAATCAAGGGTTGTTTAGGTGGTGCAGGGGAAGCAGTTGCACCCCAAGTTTTTGCAAAGTTATATAAAATCAGCCCATTTTTTAACTATAGGGATTCGAAGTTTCCTCCACCTTGAGGAGGAAAATATGTACCAGCCATGAAAACAGGCCTTTTGTGGGATTTTTTTATCAAGGGGCCATGTAACTGGGCCATGTGGAGCATCAGGGAGATAATTGTTAATTTCCCTAGAACATGGGCCCATAATTTACAAAGAAGAAACAAACAAACAAACAAGTGTTTACCAAAAGATCTACTAATGAAAAAAGTCTAAGATTGATCAATTCTTGTATAAGATTAATACTTGGAAAAATCAATCCATTTTTGTTTCAATAACATAAATGTGTCCCAGGGTAGAAATCTCTAAATAGTGGGGGAAGACAAACTTTTTTGCCTTTTTTCAAACCTGATGAAAACTGTGAACTTTTGTTTGTATATTTTTGAACTTCAAAACAATTAGCTCTTAATTAGCTTTAATTGTTGTATATCTTCTTCCCAATCAGTGGTTGCACGATCATTAAATTGCGATTTACTATGATAAAGAGGTAAGTTGTCAACATGTTTGGTTGTCTGGCAATGAGCACCAAACACCTGTCCTGTCCGTCAGTGTTCGTCCTGTTGTACACTTGTACCAGACATCACTTGACTTGTCTGTGGCTTCCTGTAAACTCCTTGTAGGATTGTTTAGTGCAGCTTGTACAGATTTGGTCAACACACATCGGATTAGGGGGCTTGATTAACTTTGACTACAGGAGAACATGGTTCCCTTTCCGTGATATTGAACTGTGAGCTATTACTGTTAGGCCACAATATGTTACGAATTAACCAATATTTTAGATCATAAGCTCATAGCTGAGACGACGATTACTAGTGATCGTCATCTCAGCAAAGCTATTTTGTTCTTTCTGAGAAAGCCAACCTTTTTCAGGTAACTTTTAGAAACTTTCTAAAAATATTGAATAATTTTTGAGCTATTACTGTTGGGCCAATTTGTTACTGAATTAGCCAACATTTTAGATCATAAGCCCATATCTGCATGAGGCAATGATTGCCAGGTTTTGTCGACTCAGCCCATCTATTTTTTCTTTCTGAGAAAACAGTCTTTTTCCAGTAACTTTTAGAAATTGTAACAAATTTTGAACAGTTTTTGAACCATTTCACTATGCCCAGCCAATATGTTACTGAATTAACCAACATTTTTGATCATAAGCCCATAGCTGAAACCATATACTACACACTATAACTTGTCAAGGATAAAATATTTTCCACATAAGCAAGTTTTAAGAGATGCTTAAGAGACTGATTCACCTTCTGACCAATGAACAGCTGGCATCTGCAATTTTCTGTCCACTTTCTTCAAATGACCTCAGCTGACCCCGGTTTTTGTTGGCCTCTTGTGAAAGTTCTGGTGGATCATATTTAATCTTAATAGGGTGAAAATAAAGTTTGGAGTTTTGTCTGGAAGTCTAGGCATGTCTCAAAGAGCTACATTTTTTTGGCTTTTTCGACATTTTATTTGAAAATTGTTCATTTTAAACATGTTAAAATACAGGTATTTAATTATAGTAGAGACAGTGGTATTGATCTAATTGAAGCTCAAGTGCCCCGCTGAGTAATGTGTAACCTATTCACTATCTGATTGATTTTATTGGGTCCTTTTGAAAATCTCCCAATTAAATATTGATCTGATCTGTAAGATGGTTATATATGTATTCAGTCTCTGTGACAAGATTTAAAAATTCACTTATATTTTCTCATGGAAAGCATGCAAGCTAGTTATAGTGTGTACTAGTTTATGTCAAATCAGACCATCTATTTGTCACTGTCCATTCTCAAGGGATTAAAAATCATATTGTCATACTTATTTATTCTTTCTGAGAAAGACAGTCTTTTTCAGGTAACTTTAAGAACAGCATCTCTCAACACACCTAATTTGGCGCTTTGACTAATACTGATTTGTGCTTTGAGTCTCTCAAAAACAAAGAAATACTCTGTGAAAGATGTGCATTTAGTGCTTCTACCAGACAATTTCATCATTTGTGTGGGCACTTTATAAAAATTGAGAACCCCTGTTTTAGAAATTTTCAAATAATTCAAATGTTCAGATTTGATCAAACTGACACCATATAGAGAGACAGTTTTGTCAGAACATAGTTCCTTCACATGTCATCCAAAAGTAGAGGGTATACCCATATGCAGTGGCGTGTCCAGGAGGTGGCTTTGGGGGCTGAAGGCCCCGCAGAGTTGCAAAAATCATGTAAAATCAGCCTAATTTTGACGAGTTTTGACACTTGGCCCCCCGCAGAAGTCGGCAATCCCCGCAAGGAAAAATCGGAAAAATCGTGGACACGCCAGTGAATGTCAGCTGAAAAATCATTTTGAACCAGAAAGGAGCATGCAGTGTCTTGGCAAAAATAGTTTTGCATAGGATTTGTCACACAAAGGCCTGTTGTGAGATTTGATAAAACTGGCACACTGATTGAAGTTAGAACATATGTACTGTGTGAGTTAATAAAAGTGATACACTTACAAATATTTTCTTAACATTTTTCTTGAACAAACAGTAATGGGAATGCTTTGGCACCTTGTGAAAACATATAGTTCCGCATCTTTTGACACCAAATTTAATTTATGTGTGTATGCGCACTGTGTACAACGAAAAAAAATATAAATTAATTTAATGTGTTTTATTATGGTCCTCGCATCAATAACCATAAAATAGTACTGTATTCGTTTTTAGTAACTGCTTTCTTCTGGGGCTTTAAAGTTTCTTACTTATTTTTGATAACTAATGGGCCACAGGCCGCACCACTTTTACCAGGGGCAGTACCACTTTTATTTTCCTTCCGACGCCCCTGAAGATATCTATAGGAAACTGTTAAAATGTTGGACTTAATTGCTCTACTTTCAGAAGTGTATCATTTTTATTGACTTGTATGGTAGTGCAGAAAAGAACTGAAACAGCCTGCAAACATATCCAAACTCAAAATGATAACTTCCCATATAGATAAGTTATAAGTTCTATGTCATTGTACAAAGATCATAATATGTTGTTTGTCTGCTATTTATTTTTAGATGGCCACCACATGCAGGTGGAAGTTAACAACAACAGCAGCATCATAGATCAAACACAGATAAAACACTGGGGATCGACAGAAATAGGAGCCTGACTGATGATGCAGAGTTCTCTCTCCCTGTTTGATCAGTCTTGACAGTTTAGCTGAGAATTGTGAATTTTTCCCAGTTTCATGATACTAACAAACATATATGAAGTTCTGTGTCCCCACCAGTTTGTGTCATAACATTTGGCCACGTTAAAATCTGTAACTTTGAGGTAAGCCTGGTTGTATTGGATTCTTGTCACCTGAGCGTGGCCAAGCGATTAGAGCACGGGTCTCGTAATACAGAGATTGTGGGTTCGAGCCCCGGGCCAGGCGGTTTTCATCTCCTTGTTTCCTTGGGCAAGAAACTTTACTCTACTTGCTCTGTGGTAGGACAGTCACGTAAAGCCGTGGGTCCCCTGTACGAATAGACTCCTTCATGGTATGCATGTTATGCAAGTACTTGTATCATTGATTGATTGATTGATTGTTATAAAAGCTGCAGCAAGCAGCAACATCCTGGCCAGTGGCACCTGAAGGAAAATTGCAATGTTTCAGCAGCTCTGTACAGGGAAGGGAGGTTTGCAGTCCAATTGATGGGCTTTGGCATATTTGGTGAAAGCACAATCTCAAAAAATGAGGGGTCGTAATGTAAAAGCATGGTTTATCGCATTCAGCGAGAGAAAAATATAACAACAGGTGGGGTCCTTGGGTGAGGTCTTGATTTTTGGCATTTGATGGGAGCAAAATAAAGAAAATATAAAAATGTGTATAGATTCTTTGGGTGAGATCATAATTATGGAACTGTCACTAATATGGGGTCTATTGGTGACAGCGAGAGGAACATTTAGATATTGTTCTGCGATTTTACTCCATGTAACATTCAGTCTATCTTGAGGTTCCACTGATGTCTGTAGAATCGCTCTAAAATGTATTTATTTAAACATTCGGCTATAACATCACACAATTACTAAAATAAAAACATTTATAATAGATAAAATCTTTGATGATAGTTGCTCTGACTGAGCCATCATCTATTTTCTACTCTACTGACTTAATAGATTGAGCAAGTCCTGAATGTCTTGCATATGTACCATAGGTCACAGGATGATTTTGGTCACAGGAAGGAATGATTGGTACAAAGGAAGTTCTAGCTAGATGCTGGCTGGTTGGTTGATGCATCACTTGCTGTGGGAGCAGAAAGGAGGTAGATGGCTCATAATTTGCCATGCAGGTGTCAAAACTTTATATTATATTAGTGATGTGTCAATTATGCTGCTTTCATACTTATTGTCGCTTTGCAGATCTGTCTCTTGGTTCGTTTCCCACTTTTGTAGCTTTGCAGTTTTGCCGCTTTGCACATTTGCCGCTTCATGTTGCTCTGAAAGTTGAATTCATTTCAACTCAGAAAATCTTCAAGTTGTCGTGCGACAAAATTTTGCCGATATTATTATCTCAGTGACTTGTAGCTTTGCCGCTACGACAAACGGAAGCTTCAAGTTTTTGCAAGAAATATATGTCACGCAGCAACAAAACTGCAAAACTACACGAGTATGAAAGCAGCATTAAGCAAAAATCACACAAAGTAACCGATTCATCTGTGTATCACGTTTGTTGTTTGTTAAAATGTCATATTGCTCCACAGTGGCGTAGCCGGACATTTTCATCAAGGGGGGCAAGGCGGGGCAAAGATATTTTGAAGGGGGGCAACTCCCCAAATGAGTAGACACAAAATGGTACACCCCAATTTTGTTACCATAGCTTCTTATGTAAAAAAATAACATTTTGGTTCTTTTTTTTTTTAAAGGAGTAAATTTCCTTTTGTTTAGAAGCAAATGTTCAGCGCTAAATTGCAATGACTTTTGACGTGATGCGCGCAAAGCGCGCAAAACTTTTTTGTTAAGATTACGAAAAAAGATGGTAATTTAGTATGAACTGATGGCACTCAAGCGAAAAAATAAACCATTTGGGGGCATGTTATATACTAAAAAGGAGTGTACTATGTAATTTCAATCTGACCTATACTTTTCTTTATTTTTTCAGGGGGGGGAAGGCTTCTTTCAGGGGGGGGGGGGAATTGCCCCCTTCTCGCTACGCCACTGTTGCTCCAGAAAGTAGCAACATCATGCATGGTTGCTGCCATGCTGCAGAAGCACTGCTTGATGCTCTTCCACTCTTAGTTGGTGGTTGCCAGATTTTCTGAGTGGATCTGCTTTGCATCCTTAAAACATGTCAATCATACATAGCATGACATACAAACAGTATGAACTCTTGACACCAGTACTAGATAGTATTAAAATTTGAGTGATGGTCTTCAAATTTTTCATATATTCATTGCCCGTTTCCTTTATTGAAGTGGCAAAGATAAGGCCAAAAAAAAATTATGTTTGTTTGCCCTCCGCGACCGACCCTAAAAATGCCGAAAATTAGGATCGCGATTTTAGTTTATTTTTTTTTCTTCAAACATGTAAAATATGAAAACTCAATATTTTTGATGTAAAACGTAATATTTAGCAGTGTGAAGTCACATTTAGTAGTATAAAATGCATATTTCCTCTAAATAATGACCCACAATTTTTGATTAAGCCCTGCATTGCTTGGTATTCATGATAAAATCCATGGAATGACATCATATGTGTAGAGTAAAAAAAAAAGATTAAAAAAAAGATTAACCGACCGACCGACCGACCCAAAATTTTAATTTTTCCACTGGAGGGCAAACAAACAATTTTTTTTTTGGCCTAAAACATAAGTTTAGTCAAGGTAAAATAGATTCCATAGGTAGAAAATTTTAACTGGCAACTAAAACTCAACATATTATGATTAAGGTCTCTTGGTCTATTTTGAATTGATTAAGTTGGCTCTAGGCCCAGTGGATTGCATTACTGCAATACTCCCGACTCTTTACAACGTGTAAACACACAATCAAGATTGTAAAAATAACACTTGAACAATATGAGTTGTAATAATATAAGAATGAATAGGCCTGGCTGGAAAGATTATGATTCATAGCTTGGAAGTTATATAAGTCTTCAAACTGATATATTGTATGATTATGTGAATCTGAGTTGGAATTGAAGGGGTGTGGTTAGATATGTTTAGCATCAAACCCTTTTTTGTCATACACTAAGCTGGCCGGAGAAATCTGTTATCTGGTCATTAGCTTGTGCACAAAGGGGGTGGGGGTGGGAGGGGGAAAGGGGGGTGGTGAAAAAGTCAGTTAGCCCAGTTTAAGATAAGCTTCCTTTATAGCTTACTTGGAACCAAGTACCAAGTTGAGGGAAAGCCTAAACAAGATGATTTTGAGCCATTCTGTAATCTTTATTAATCTTGTGGTGATGTTGAGG
The DNA here is from genome assembly GCA_000969725.1 of Ophiothrix spiculata. Lineage (NCBI taxonomy): Eukaryota > Metazoa > Echinodermata > Ophiuroidea > Amphilepidida > Ophiotrichidae > Ophiothrix > Ophiothrix spiculata. Next base: position 63,788 of record JXSR01S010053.1, read on the forward strand.
AACTCTCTATGGACTATTATGTCCAAGCTTTAGGAGCTTTCGTTCTACACTCCCGGTCTACACTAAACTCTCTGCACTTCTTTGGAAATCAGGTAGGATTTTTACTACTTTTTTACTAAAACACATCTGTATATATTCTACAAAAAGAAAGACATGTCTACAGACCCCATCCCTGGTATATCTGAGGTCTTGATTTTTGGCATTTGATGGGAGCAAAATAAAGAAAATATAAAAATTTGTATAGATTCTTTGGGTGAGGTCATAATTATGGAACTGTCACTAATATGGGGTCTATTGGTGACAGCGAGAGGAACATTTAGATATTGATTTTACTCCATGTAACATTCAGTCTAT
>JXSR01S010055.1:11452-27434 GCA_000969725.1 Ophiothrix spiculata
TCAACCCGTTGGTCAATATGATGTGTGTATTTATATATCATATCATCTGTTTATCCACATAGTTAATTAAACAACTTGTAAAATATTTTTGATTAATGCAACATATTGCTGCTTTCATAGTTTATAAAAGTTTTAGCAATCTCCATTTGACTTATTTTACGCTAATGGTAATACAAATATTTTGACCTTATCCTACGTTATAGTCAATATTTAAATGTGGGTTGCAATGAAAACATTTAATGCTAAACAGTTTCATCTCCAGGTACAGAAACTATCATCTTCTTGCATGTCATATCAGAAGCTCATTTTATGTATCTCATCAAGCACAAAAAGTTCACATTTCTAAGACATTTACAGTAGAGGTAAGATAAAGCAGAAAAGGCGGGTTTTCAGGTCTCAAGCATCACATTTTCAGAAATACGTTTTGAACAGAAAGAGGTACTTGGCTCGGATATGAAATGATTTTTTATAGATATTTGTTCCCGAAAATTGTACCGTTTTGAAGTTTTTGTACACTAATGATAATTTTTATTGAGGTCATAGTGATTGGTTGAATACACGAAATGTATATGATATCTACAATATCTACACTGTTATACTGTTGGGCAATTATTTAGCGTTGGTTAAACTATGAACAACCCAATTGTTGGGTAAATAATATTAACCAACTGTTGGTGAAATTTTACCCAATATTTGGGTACTTAGCAACAACTTTTACCCAACAGTTAGGTAATTAGCCAACATTTTACGCAACGTTGGTAATTATTTACCCAGAAGTAGGGTTGTTCATAGTTGAACCAACGTTGGGTAAATTATTTGCCCAACGTTCTAACAGTGTAACAAAGTAACATTGGTGTTTTTATCCAGAAATATCATATGGCTCTTTTCAGATAGGAATCCAAGACAAGAAAGACAACAAATGTTATTTATTTATTTATTTATTTATTTATTATAAGTATATTGGTTGATCTATTATGTGTTACCAACCCAGTTTCGCGCCCCTTGATAAGCCCAGCTCTGGCCTCTTTATGGCCATGCCTACTCCGGTATCATTCCCAGAAGTATTTTGATAAGAGGTAACTCAACCCGTTGGTCAATATGATGTGCATATTTATATATCATATCATCTGTTTATCCACATAGTTGATTAAACAACTTGTAAAATATTTTTGATTAATGCAACATATTGTTGTTTTCATAGTTTATTCTATGGTGGCAACATGTAAACATCAAGCACAAAAGTCAGGAAAACTTTCACATTTCTGAGAAATAACAATTTTTGGTGTTATCTCTCCAAACTGTTGAAAGTTACTGGACAAGAACTTCAGCTGATGTACGACATAATGTGACCATTTATTTTATTTTGAAAGGCAGTGTTCTGTTTGTAACAGTTAACATTGCAACTAAGTACTGGCCTTGCGTCACAAATAGGTCCGTCAAATATCATGGATCTGTTACATATTACCCCAAGGTAGTGTGTTCATGAAAAAAAAATTTGACCGATAAACGTCCCAAAATTAATGAGTCGTTTCATAGATTTTGACCATCCTCAATATTTTGACCACAATGAAATAGGTCATCAAATTAATTATTTTATGGAAGGCTATCATTACATCCTTCAAGTAATGTTTGTGTCATCTGGATACACCTTTCCCCAACAAAATCTCATTGTGCCAAGTTGGTTGACCAAAATGCACTTTTATTTTATTTTGCACCCTGTATAACTTTTTACCCATCCTTAAAAATTAGACTTATTCAGGTAAACTTGAAATCCTCGGAAAGTAAGCTTTCCAGCAATATCTAACTTTGTAGGTTTTAAGTTATATATTCAGAGTTACGATCCGTTGACTACAAATTGGCATGGTTTTACCAATGTTTTTGTGTGAAACAAAAAATATGACCAGTTAATGACTTACGAACAACTACGTATGAGTCTTCCATTTTCAAGGCTTCTTTGCTTTTGTAAACACAAAAGAATTATTATTGATTGTAAACTCTCATTTGGCGATTATCTAATTGACCTAGTGAATAGAATCAGTAATGGGTTAACAAATTCGTTTACAAAATGCATTGCTATGCATTAGAAAACATTTGAACTAGGCTAGTGAGCCATTTAATATCAAATCCAAACATGTTGTGGCTAGCATGGTGAAAAGAACCATCCATTAAATGCTACATCTTGTGACACAGCGTTAATTGCTTCAATTCACAGAAGCTCACAACTTAACTCAAAAGATATACTAGCTTTATTTACTTGGCAAAAATACAACGGAAAACCGGTCGGAAATCAAGGACCAATTGTCTTTCCTTCATTTGTGACGATCTTAAACGTTAGCAAAGGATTCTAGAAATATTTTGTCACTCGTTATATCTACAGCATGAGTGAAATAACTCTCCTCAAGGAGGCTGATGCACATCCATGCCAACATCCATTATGGATTGTTTGACAAAAGCACTTTTCATATTCCGTTTCACTTTATATTTCATCCACATACCACAGAAACCTGTTAAAGTCGGAGTACAATTGAATGACGTCAATATCAGATAACAAAACTTCAAATTATTTTGTATTTAAAGGTAAAAATACACTACTCTAGAAGGCAATGTAGTATAATCTCGTTATAAGAATGGAGTGAATAAGACGTGTGCAATTCACATATCAGGTAACGGTATACAATCATGACAATGGCGTAATTTTTGACACGTTATAGACATTTGAGTAGTACAAGACCGCCATATTTGTGCTTCTGGGTATGATTAAATCCGTTGAAGTTTCTGCACATAGTATATAGCACCGTGCTCCTTGATTCCAAAGGGTTATATTCAAGTTAACATACTTTAACACCTACATAGTATTATGATGCTTAACGATAATTCCCGATTAATTCTAGTGATATTAATAGTTTTCCTCTCTGTTAGCCTTCTTATTAACGAAACCAGACCATGTAAGTAGTCTTATCTTCTACGTCAATTACGACATTAAAAGCATAAAGGCAAGATACAAAGGTTTGTCTGCATTTTTAATTTTCACTTAAAAACAGCTGGTTTGTTTACTCAACATAATAAAGTCTTTTTCATATTTTGCTAATTTCCTCGAAAAGTAACACGAAATCAAGGCTTTACGGTTTACGCTTTGGCTAAAATGTTCAACACTTATTTGGTTAATGCAGTGTACATGTAGTAGACTCACCATGTATACACTGTCCCCAACAAGGGAACAACGACTTAACGTGGGGATGGATAATCGGCGAGTTATGTGGCGGCGAGTTATGGGCGAGTTACTGTTAGATCATTGAGCGAGTTACTGTTAGACCATTGGGCGAGTTACTGTAAGACCAGTGGGCGAGTTACTGTTAGACCATTGGGCGAGTTACTGTTAGACCAATGGGCGAGTTACTGTTAGACCAGTGGGCGAGTTACTGTTAGACTGTACCAAATTGTATAATAAGCTTAAACGTCACTTGCTGATATAGTCTCAGGAGTAGCACTAGGGTCTATAACAATGGAGGATGGGGGAGGGGTAAGATGAAGGCAACATAGGAACCCACAGTAGGGCTTGTGGGCTAATATCATGGGCAAGTCCCAAGAAACAAAAGCGGCACAAGAACTTCATACCTCAAGAACCCCGGGGTGGGTTTTGAGTTATGAAGCTTCATGAGGAGGAATAAAAATTTAAAAAAAAATGACAGATTTTTGTTTTCTTTTTGACGTCTGGCGGGGGGATGCAAGTGTAGAAAAAACCTCTAACTGGAGGGGGTAAATACCCCTTTTATAACCCCTCTCTCAGTGTTGCTTGCTTTAAAAGGTGATTTCTTGGGGGCAGGGCAAATATCTTCAACTGATGGGCTCACAGAAACCATTTGAAATCACTTTCAATGGCACTCGGGGTCATAATTAACATCCTTCATTTATTATTAAATTAATTGTTAAAAAGATTAAAAACTACACTAGTCAGTTTCATGAATGGGTGGGTATTCAATAAGGGCCTTTACAGTTTCACCCCATCTACATGATGTGATGGTCATTGCAAAGCTCATCAATTAGTCCTGTTATTTATGAGTGTATGATTACAGATCGTGATAATTACATGTTTTGATTCAAAGGAGGAATTCGAATGTTGATCCCCAACTAGCCATGTTTATCATCCATGATTGAGGAAGTTTGATGAGCCTCCTCAATCTGATGAATGAAGGCCACAAGAGTCCCAGCGTTCGAAATTATGGTTGTCCGGTTGTCCGAGACAACCAAATCTAGCGCCGGACAACCTAAATTTATGCTGTGGTTGTCCGGCGGACAACCATAATTTTTCAAAGTCAAGTAAACATACTTCTAGGTTTGTTTATTTCAAAACTTGAACCTTCGATAAAATTGTAAAAATGTGTTAGCATCTAAGTCAAATTTTTTTGGGGTACCTTTTAGAGTCTGGCGCTGCGCCTGACGGACAACCAAATATCTGATGGACAACCAAAAATTACAACCTGGTTGTCCGACGGACAACCATGTTTTTCCTTAATTCGAACGCTGCGTGACAAGACCCTAGTACCCACGCCTTATCCTTGAAAAAAGGAGCACCCATTCCACCCTCGTCATTTCGTGACTCGCATTTCGCGACTCACATGGCTGCTTCGCAGCCATTCGGCCCGCAAACAGATCGTCAAATAAAATTTGCCCCTGGTGAAAATAATTGAGAACCCCTGTGATATAGAACCATGCAAAGAGCAAATAAGGATGAGTTAATCATACCGTGGTACTTGGGTGTGAATAAAATAAGCCTATTTGATTAAATTACTATTAATTTTAAAATGCCCGATTTCAATATGACCAATTTAGGTTAACCCATACCAGGTTAAGTTCGGATATCGGCGGTCCAAGATTTGGACTTCACATACAGTTCAATTGGGATGGACCATGTTATAGAAAATGTCTGGAACTCCAACTTTTGCTCTTAACAGCAAGTACGCAAATTTTGAAGAAGACAAGCGAGAGCGAAAATCTAAGCCTAACACATTCAATCTAGTACTATGGTATCTTTAGTACAACTTTTTGCGTTGGCGATGTGAATCCGGACCTCAGTCCAGACGTTGTCCATCCATGCCCTATATAGAGTGCAAATTGAATGTATTAAAAATAATTTTTCCAACTTTGTTTTTCCACTACCAAATTGTCGGCCGTGACCCTTTTGTCCTAAAAATGAATAAAATAGAATCACGCAAATCATTAAAACAATAAATCAATTAAACAAAAACCAAGTAATTGTTCTAATCATAACTCGCCAATTGGTCCAACAGTAACTCGCCCATTGGTCCAACAGTAACTCGCCGATTGGCCTAACAGTAACTCGCCCATTGGTCCAACAGTAACTCGCCGATTGGCCTAACAGTAACTCGCCCATTGGTCCAACAGTAACCGCCCATAACTCGCCGCCCCATAACTCGCCGACTAACCATTCCCACTTCAGAACCAGAGAAATTAGAGTAAAGTTTCTTTCCCAAGGAAACAAGAAGAGAGACATGAACCGCCGCGCCCGGGGCTCGAACCCACAACCTCAGTGTATTAAGATACACGTGCTGTAACCGTTCTTTTAGTGCATCTGTTTGACAATCGGTGTCAGTAATTTTTCGTTTCTCTCCTACAATGGGATTGAGGTCTTTTAATTCCAAAGATAGACAACTGAACCTGTACTCTTATATAGCAAGCAAAATGATTTGACAACACACAGAGGCTTTGTACAAGCATCAAGTCTCAATGACACTCCTTATCAGGTCTTCTTAACTGATGCGCTCTTCTTAAAATGACCAATAAATTGTTTGTAATTTATATCAAACAAGAACTGACATGAAGAAAAGCATGCTGTGAGGCACGGCTTAATTTGTTTGTTGGGACTAAAGCGAGGTCTGTTTATCTTTTACCAACATGCTTTGTAAATGGAATTAGGTAAATGGTTTTAAATCTGCTTAACTGTCGCATTCGAGTCAAGCAATTTATAGGGAAAGGTAATCCAATTTCAGAGTCGATGAAATAATGGTTGTTTTCTTTTATCCAACAAGTAATCATGAAATCATGGCAATACGCATGTTTAAAGTCATCAAGGCTCGTAACACAGCACGGATAAATGTATATGTGATGGCTCACCCCGAAAGGGGGGACTTTTCAGATAATATCAATTTTGAATTTTTCATGTCATCTGTTGCAGCATTTTTAAGCTTTAAAATGACACCTTACTTGTTGGAATTGATCAAGGCGATCGATTTTACAACAGAAAATCTGCTGAAAATTCTTATTATTTTCTTTATTTTTGCTGCCTATTTTCACCTGTTTCTTGAAAAATGTTTTATCGCAAAGGCCCCCTGTTAAGGGTGAGTCATCACCTGTTTCGTTTTAAGTATAATTTCAACTGACATCTAATTTGACCTTGTTCCTGCCTTAATCCATTGACCTCTGCATTTAGATATGTGGTACTTTTCATCTTCAATTTATCCCCGTAAAGTGGAGTTGTTTCTTTGTTTTGATTTTGCTATTGTTGTTTCTGTTGTAGATATTCAAAGGAGTATTTTGTTAGATGTATAGTTTTAAAGGAGGAATTCTAATATTTTGTAAATTTCTTTGTCTTGTAATCACTGCGATCTGTTTTGTTTTCTTATTTGTTTTACACAATACCAATGCTATAATCTAAAAGTTTTTTTAATGGTTTGAACATTGATTACATACTTTGCAGCGTAAGCGCAATCTGTTTTAGATATATACGTATATTGCCGACAACATTCAGGCTCATTCTACGATAAAGCGTTCATATTTGGTCTCAGAAGTTTCAAAATTTCGACTACTAATAATTCATGAAAAACATACAAAATCCATATAAACTCTTATGGTTTCTGAAGAAGAAACAGTGCATGGGAAATTTTTAAAAATACTTGATATTTATTAACCATTTTATTCCCGCCTCTTTAAGATAACGTATCTGCACGTTAATGGGCAAAACTGCATACTTACCAACTTACTATTTACACTCGATGAGTAAGTTTTTACAATAGTTAAATAACGGTATAGTATCCCCCTTTATAATGCATTACATTGCATTTTAATGAGGGGTAATAAAATGTACATAACGTATCTGTTGCGGCACTAGCGTAACATATGGCTTTTTTGACATTAATATGTTTGAATATTTTTACATTAAACGTTTTCCAAATATTTTATATAACACTAAAGACAGTCTGACTAAACACATTTGGTAACGTAACATCCATCTACCTCATTATTTCTGTAATTTCTTGACCATTTGAAAAATGATAACGTATCTGTTGGCATTATTGGCGACATGCAATCAAAAAGCTCTTGTATTAAAATAATGACCCGATGTTACAAAGTTTAAATTTTTGTATTAGAGCCTAACACAGACTGTGAAAAAGTACACATTGTATGTGACCCGCATGTATGTGAAAAAAGTGGGGGCTACAATGTATAGAACGCAACATGGCTGGCGACATGGGTAAAACAAGGATAATACATATTTCGATTATTTATTTTTACTATTTACCGGCATGTTTCAACTTCTAATTTAATACATGTTACTATTGTGACTCTTGTCTACAAACTAAACAACTAAAATTATTTATAATGGGCTTAACAAATTTAAACAAGATACATAAATAATAAAAATAAAAACAAATGCAGGTGATTTATTATAGTGCACTACGCCTCCCCTGACTTATAATTCCAAGCGGCCTCAGCACACTTTACAGAACATATACAATTTGCTCCTGGACTCCCTGGGGTCAAAGGGCTTACTGCGGCCTACATTAATTGGCGCAACCCTTGTTTGAGCAATTCACACCCTCATAGAATATACAGTTTTCGCAAGCTGGACTCGAACGCGAAACGTACAATATCTTATGTTTAACAGTCCGAGAACTAACCAACTGAGCTAGCAAGAACTATATACATACGCTGACATATACTACATAAATGTCAGCGACACGAAAATTGCGAAAAGTCGAACGCTTTATCGGAGAAATGTTAAAATTTTGACTACTAATAACTCATGAAACACATACAAAATCATAAACTCTTATGGTTTCTGAAGAAGAAACAGTGCATGGGAGATTCATTTTTGAGAAAATTAGTTTTCTTACAAATTTGTTTTTTACACTAAATTAGGAGCTCTACACATACTACACTGTGGTGAAGTATTTTCGCTCATAGTATACCGCGTTTTGCGAGAAGGCAGCAGAATGTACATTACGTATCTGTTTCGACGTCGCCGTCACATAGGTTTTTTTTTTGATATTAATATCCTTGTAAATCGTTACTGTAAATGTATAATTCTATATAAAATATATGTTATGCAACACTCAAGTTTGCTTGATAAACCTAATGCGGAATCATCCATCAACAGATTTATTTTTGACACTTTGTTATCGATTGTAGAAATGATTACGTATCTGTTTGCAATATTGGCGACATGATTTAAAAAGCTATTATGTCATATTAGATACTTAATATAATTACATTTTATATGTCATTATCAATACCTATTACGGGCTGTTATATAGTGTGCATTATGTTTGATATGGTCGAATATTTTAGGAACGGGGCTCATGAAACAGAAAAAGTATGGCTGGCGACATGGGGAAATTGAAGATTTTGCATTTCAGAGTTATCGTTATCTACTTTCCTGGCATGCTAATATGTTTAGCTTCACACATGTTACCAATGTGACTCTTATGTATTAACTAAGCCAATCAAATCATTTGTAATAGGCTTAACAACGTTAAAAAGCAACACGAACATGAGCGACACCAAAACGGCAAAGTTGCACACTTGATCGGAGAATGAGCCTTCAATAGCATTTTGAAATGTGATCATCATTTACTTTTTGGGAGTTGAAGCGTTTTTGTAATATTTTCTTCAATACGTGACCCAATAGAAATACACGTAAAACATATCCTAAATTTGCGTTTTAGAAATCCCTCGTCCCTTAATTTAGTGGCTTCTATTAATCGTGTCCTGTACTTCCTGACACATATTTTGCTTTAACAGTGATGGCGGGTTGTTTTTTTCATTCAAAATATGTTTAAGGATATATTTGATTTTCATCTAATGTCAATATATCACGCGAATCAAACAAAAAAATGTGCATGAATTACAAATGACCTTAAAGCACCAAATTATAGATAAAAAGCAGTTTTAATACACTTTCAAATGCAGAAACAATGATAGAAATCGGCTGAAAAATAAGTAAGATATGACCAATTTTTAAGTATGTCTCTTTTTCTTGCATTCCGATGGGGTTACACAGTTAAACAAGATATTACATTTATCACAATTATGGGTTATGGCATTTATGCTGAAAGCAAATAAGTGAGACTTTTGTTGCCATTATCTATGTAAGTTTAATTAACTGTGGAACTGGCATTGATATGTACAAAACTTGATTAAAATATTTCATAAGTAAGTAGTCCAGTTAATTGCATGGTTAAATGTTGAACAAATTTGTATACTAGCATAAGAGACATAATTTTAGTCAACATGTCAAATGAACTAAATTCAGAAAGAAATCAGCCATGTTCACATAAGGCCTGACTCTAGTTTTTCTTTTTCTTTTTTCTGGAAATGTAAAACAAATAAAATGGTTACTTATGACATTTATGTTCTGTAGATAAAATAATCAGACAAATCAAACATTGAGTTAACATGAAATTGTACATTCTTATAGGCATTGATAAGCTCAATTTCAACGTGTATTTATCCCATTGGATTGAAGGAAAAAGAGATGTACTTATGAAATTGTTTATATCTGGCTTGATTTTTAGCCGATTTTATCATTTTTTTCTGCATTTGAAAATTTATTAAATCTGCTTTACTAAAATAATAAGAAATTTATGATTTGGTGCTTTTATTAAGGTCAAGACCATCTTTTATCAGTGCACATTTTTTTGTTTTGATTCACGTAGTATTTTGCGAACCCAATACCTTATATTACCAGTTGCGTTATTTAAATATCATTATGAAATGTGTGTATGTTGTTATCAACTATATTTATAATCACATTTGTTCTAGAATAGTAGTCGCTAGGTGTTGGGAAAATATATATGTTGGATGACTAGCTCTGTGATTTTCCTCCCTCTACATACACCCATTATAACTATGCCGTGATTCTACTCTTGTTAGAGTGGAGCTGTTAAATTGAACGTTTTTGGTAATCGTCTATAATTGCATCTTCTTCCGGTTTTGTGGAAATAGCCAATTGAACTACTCAAGAATACAACGACACTATCTGGAGACACTATCTATAAATAGCCTGTGTCTTCTATCTATGTAAGCAAGTCAGGTCGTTTTAAAATAAAGATCTTTCTCTAATTTGTTGAAATGTTTCTTATTTCGAACTTCTTTAATGCTTTTTGACATTTGTCTATGACAAAAATCATTGGTGCAGGTATCATAAATACGTATATGTTAGATGAGCATTAATGAAAAAGTCGTTTAAGATTTTTAACAGCTTTCAATTGTTACTTAACACTGTAAACCTAAACAGCTCGACTCAGCTTGTCCAAATGGAATTTAAGCTAGTACAGATGGAACTACCTGGAGTACCTTTAAGTTAGTCAGTATTGTTGGACTAATAGAATAACTACTTGACTAGCTTTTAGTAAGTCCAGATTTCTGATGGCACTGACAATGGTACTGATCTTAAAAACAAAATTAATCCAACAGGACAAATAACGATAATCAGGCCAGCTGCATTAAGGCAATACTATAAGATTTTGGTCAAAAATATTTATAGTAAAAACAGCATAAAATAAAGGAATGTGACTATCTGTTAAGCGTTTTTAAGTGTATTTTCTCAAAAAATTGTTTTGCCACTGAATAATGGATAAATACTAGATACTCTACAGTTACCGGTAACAGTAACCTCAGTGTAGATATCAACACATTCAAATGTATTGATTTGCTGCGATCAGTGGTTTTCACGTTCTCTATTTGTATCTGTAATCACATTTCTTTTTGATAAATAGAAATAGAAAATGTTGACATTCAGGATACATCGCAAAACAAATTATGTACTGTACAATAAAATACAATTCGTCTGGTCTATTTCGTTTCTTTCTTTCAATTCATATCTAAAGAAAGTATTTACCCTGCCTATGCTTTGAAGGATCCAAGTGTGGAAAAACTTGGATCCTGAGCATAATAATGATAAATTTGGATGATTTTCGTCCCATACTTATTGGTCTCGCTATGGGTTTTAAATATTGGGCTCGACTGTGTCTCGCCCAATATTTTTACAACTCATAGCTCGACCAATAAATATGGGCTCAATCTATCCAATTTCATAACAAACTTGGGTGAAGGGACCAGATCTTAGTCTAGTTAAATTTATTTCTGAATAATTCAACACCAACTAAGATAATTAAGTTTTGTTTCTATGTAAAAGAAGCAAGTATGGTACAAAGTAAAATTGGAGTAAGCAATCAATATAATATTTTTTGGATTAATATAAAAAATAACATATTGACGCGATTTGTAAAAATTTGAGTTTGCCACGATATTGAAACATATTCAACGTTTCGTCATCTTAATTAAGCTTAAAATATGCCAACGGGTGCCATGTTTGTCAATATGGTTGAAAATGATAAAAACAAACTATTTGTTAGATTCATCAAAGAGCATATCACAATTTACAGCCTTTTTATTTTCAATTTATCAGTATAGACATGCACTTAAATTCTGAGCTATATTGAAGTTGATTTGTTCTTCATTTTTGATGACCGAGATTTGTAGTGTTTAACCTTTGGCAGTAACGGATTGAATGATTTTTGACAGTCTTGAAATGTTTTCTTGCTATTTTGGACCACACTGCAGGTCATATTAAAGCGATGTCGAGAATTTCTTATTTAAAATAAATCGTTTGTTTCTTCAACGACGATTTCCACTAGAATTATTCGTAAATGTCAATATAGAATAAAATGTAGATTCGATTGTATTAAGATACATAAGACACGATGCCTAATTGTGATTTTATCTTATTTTTGGAAAAAGATACTCCCACTTGAGAGAGAATATGACGTTGGAAGGGCTAAAAACGGCAAAATGAGATTTGGAGAACAATTACTTTTCTATTGGTTTTTTTTAATAACAATCGGAGCTTTTGTTCACAAGTCATGGTCCAAAATGTAACTCAAGTTGAAATTGCCTATATATTTCTTATGTATTTCATTATTGTCATTATCATTTATTTGTGTAAATTCAAGTACTTACTTTCTCTTTTACAATAAAAGTAAAAACAACGTTTTTAAAATACACTTCAGCTTGAAAAACAGTCTAGACTACTTTGCCTATTGTCTCAACAGTGCTTTTAACGATATTCTATTGCTGCAAACAGGATTTCTCAAAAAAATTGTATCCTAAATACATGGAATAAAAATTTAAACATACTAAATTGACAACAGAATGAACTAGAATCTTTCATACTATGGCGTGTTTAGGCGAACCTTGTGTCGTGTTTTGGCAAAAATTCCCACAGAAATTGAAAACTCATTTTTTTATTATTTTTACATGTATGTTTCAGTATGTAAATACAAATACGTTTCAAAAATACAATTTGAAATAATTTATTCAATTACGATTTTATAGTAGTTATTACGATTTTATATGCTAATTAGCACAACAATCTGAGGATCGATTTCAAGAGAAGCGTACATAAAGTAAGACAATTACATGGAAGTGCTATGAAAAGTTACTGTGCGTTTTTACTTTAACGCGCAAAAACTAAATGCTGGGGCCATATCACAACTAAACTTTTCAATTAAGTCTATACTAATTTCATTGACTGATCAAGCGTTGATAATAGATGATTACTTTATGTGAAACTGCGCAGATTACGGGTTTAGGCAGGTGTGAAACGCGGTCATCTACTTGGTGCTAATTATGGTTTCATTGTAGATATTAATTGTGAACGCAAGTGAACGTGAAGCGTGAGCTCGCGCCGTAGGGCGCTCGCCCAGGGGGGCCACTCAGATTTGGAGCTGTACACAACCGCGTTCAAATTTTTTTCAGACCCACCCTAAGCAGGTTTTGGTCCATTCTCAAAATCTCAAAATGTTTTACACCCGTAGAACAGATTATGAAATGTTCGGTATACTGGACTAAATGACTCAATTTAGTAGGCATGTACAACATAACTGGGTGTATGACCGGTGACCCAATAGGTGATTTTGACAAACATTGTCAACCTCATTTGAAAGCCTTTTGAAGTAGGCCCTATCTGACAATACTGACATTATACAATACAATTTAAAAATACAATTTTGTAATATTTTCTTCAATACGTTACCCAATAGAAATACACGTAAAACGTATCCTAAATTTGCATTTTAGAAAACCCTCGTCCCTAAATATCTAGCTTCTATTAATCGTGTCCTGGCACACATTTAGACATTAGCCTTTTGCTGAATTTATGGTACATGTGTAGCAGGTCAACGTTTTAATACTTGCCGTTACGTGGTTTGATGACACTCGTCTGTGGACAACTGTGATGATGTTGTATCCCAAAATCTGATCGGGATTTCAAACAGGCCCGGCAAACAGGGTAGTTCATTTTTAATACAAAGGGTGCGGCGATAGTTGGACATGGAATTTTGAAAGAGACCCTAAACGCGTTAGAAACGATTTTCAAAACACACCCTTTTTTACGAAATGCTTGATTTTCCACCCCTAAACGCGTAACGCGTGTAACGTGCCCGACTGTGAAAAAAGCACCCTTTTCACGCGTTTTTTTGAACGCGGTTGTGTACAGCTCAAAATCTGAGTGGCCCCCCCGGGGGCGCTCGCTTTTGAGGTCCATCTAGATGGACTATGTTTTATATGCTAGCCGGTCATTATCTGGTTCATTCATCACATCCACCTTTCATATTAGCATATATTGTTCATTTTGTGTATAGTCGTATAGAGGGTTATACAACCTGGAGGCCTCGTTGTTTCCATATTTTCCGTTAGCCGGGGGAGAACCACTGTCTTAATGTTTTGAGCTTTTGTTTTCAGAATAATTTTTTGAATACATATTTAAAGCGCACGGTGTAACGACACAAAATGAGGTGTATGACCTATTAAAGCTTGATATTTCAGCATTCACATTTCATACTTCGATAAGTTCATGAGCAGTAAATTTTCTGAATATTTTCCACAATAAACAATTATACTCGGACTGCTTGACGTCAACTAATTAGGACTCTGTTAGATGACCTTGTTATGAAATTAAATGTTACAGTTAGAACGTGTGCATATGGATCCTCTCGGACTACTCAGTGCTAAAAATTAATCAATCAATCAATGTTTGTTTTCCTATATCCGTCAAATAAATAGAATAACCAAGATACTAGGATGTTTGTTGGCAATTTTTTATCTGTACTAAAGACTGCACTTGCAATATGAAATAGGTTTACATGATCATCTATCTTTCAACTTATCCTAGAAACATTATATTATTAAAAATAAGAAAAATAACCCAAATTATATAGAAAAACAATTATGAACGTTTTATGTACGGTTGACTTATATCAAACTGAAATTATGCATTTAAAATAACAAGAATGACTATACCTATCGAGGTACTCAAATGTTGCAGACGAAATATCAACACCTGAAGCATTTGAAGCAGAACTTGAAACAATATATTAAATGTGGTCAGAGAGCAGTAGTACATGTATATATCAATTATGTTGCAACATGATATCAGCAAAGACGATGACGAAAATCGCTACCACAGTCTACAATAATGTAATAATTCTTTATTTTACTGATTCTGATGAGAAAATAAAATGAAAACAATAATTTCCCATACATACTAATATATATTTATATTTCAATGATTCTTCTTTAGTATTACGTCTATGTTCTCTAAACAACTGATGTCACAGGATCGTTATGCGTGTTAATTTAAATAGGGGAGATTATAAATTCTCAAAAGTTGATGTAGGGAGCTTATATTTATCCACATAACTGGAATTTTCAGATAATTATGATAAAACATTTACGAATTCCAATAATATTGATGAATTGAAAATGTCAACATGTTACACTGTTTCATGTTTATTTTTGTATATAAATGGTCTTTTATTAACAGGTTTTGAAACGATTTGATTGAAAAATATCTTTTAATTTTATCTTGAAGATTTTAACTTTAGGTATCACTTGTAAAAAAGAAAACAATTACACCATCATATTTACTTTGTGATAGAAAATACAATCCTGTCAGAAATAATTTTGTAGTAAAAGCCATCAAAACGATCTAGGTAACTGTTTAACTATTTTATTTGATAGTTAGTAAATGTTATCACGTTTCAAATCGTAAATTATGTTACATTTACATTATGTTCAAGCCACACAACGGTTGGTATGTTGGAATGTAATTAAATCCAACGCTCCGATATAACATAACACTATTGCTATATGGTGCTTAATTTCTACTCAGTGTAATATTTTTATATTTTTATCTTTTCTTTCTTTTACCAAATTAATCTATTTTTATCTTTTAAATGATTGTGCATGAAATGTTTTATCCCGTGTTTTATAGTATATCATCTTGCCATTGTTTTATCATTTTAATTTTATGGTGTTTCATCACCCATAGGTTCATTATGAACATGATGAATGAGTAGGTCAAGGAGAACTGAGGTGAGAATGAGTTATACTGTTTTGTGAGAGTGAGCAATTAGGTTAGAATGAAAGAGTGTGTGTAGCTAAATTGGGCAAATTGTGTGTACGGGTGCTGGGTGGATCAATATTGAGATCGATTTGATTTTACTTTCTGTGTTTTTAAGTTAACTTTTACTATAAATTCTTTGTATATAGATATCATTTTAGCACCCATTTTACTTTCAATGTGTGCAATTGTTTAATTTTAATGTTAATGTTTTACATATTTTAGTTATGTTCTGTTATCTTTATAATGTGTATTAAATACGTGTGTTGATTTTATTATTCT
>JXSR01S010055.1:27537-43748 GCA_000969725.1 Ophiothrix spiculata
AAAGATATTATTATTATTATTATTATTATTATTATTAAATTCAAACGAAAAAAAGGAAATTACTTTAAACATATGAATGTACATCCTTAAATTCGTCTGATGAGAAAATGTCTCGGAAATAGACCATTATAATCTAATAGCAGGTTAAAACGACAATTTACAAGATTACTCTTATTCCGGGTTGAAAGGAGGAGATTTCTATCCAAAATCGGAAACATTTTGTCTTTTTTTTTTATTTAAAATGGGTTAACACTTCATTAGGTTGAATAATTCTTCATTTTACTCTGGAAACGGTAGGGAGGGTTCTTCACAAGGTGGTGGTCTACCAATTTGCACCGGTTGCTTGAAAACATACGCGACATAACGTTAAAGTTGTTTCTTTTGGGCTAGAACACATGTTTCTTCCTAGACGGGGAAGAATAATCATCAAAGTTGACTCGAAAATTTCAGACAATATTTTGAAAAATATCTGCATTTTATGGATCTGAAATAGACTGCAATTACCATAACCCTACTCTATAATAATAACATAGTTTAAATATTGACAAACTATTAAACGTTTCTTTGAGTCTTGTCGCACTACGCAAGATTTAACGTGAGAAATATCACAAAACACCGTTTTTTGTGCCTATAATCAACTTAGTGTAGATAAAGTGCAATATTTATCTTAATTATACCAATAACATGATTCTGCATCAAGGAAATAAGAACAGATACGTTACTCTACTTTATTCATTTTCTTGCACCCTGTTGTCCCTAAAATGAGTTCGAGTAATAACTTCATTTTATTTATATATTTGATACGACATTTTTTTTGTCAACTGCTTTATTATGTTTTATATCTTGATATTATTGAGTATATAGAACCGATTTATAGTAACAGACATGCCTTGCATTCGTCCATTGTACATTTTACACCCACACGTATCTAGCAGTAGATCTACGCTCATAATAATTCATTGCGATATAAACCCGTCTAATCGCTTTACTTACTGTCACGCTGCACAGACCTCATCATAATTTCGATATGAAAAAGGGCAATCGTTTGTTTTGGCTTATTTCTGTTCTGTGTAGTAGAAAAGCGAAATAGAATTAAACCAAGTACAATGGCCTCGAACAATGGCCGCTAGAAATATTAAAGGTAAATGGAACATATCTTCTTCGTATATTTGATCAAGTTACCATTTATGGAATGAGTCAACCCATCTACTAAATTGCTTTTATATACAATGAGATATGGCCATCTTCGTTGTGTTTCGACACCAATTGATGATTAAAAATCAATTTTGATAAAGTACCTTCATTTGGAAACATGAAATAATTTCACAAAACTCGCCACTCTTGAAGAAAACAACTTTCAAAATTTATCAAAGGAATATGAGTTGACGAGTCGTATTATACTTTTAAGATTCAACATGATAACATTACCAATACTTATTGAATGAAAATTTAACAAAAACTGCAAATGCTGGTGAAGTAAGGTTTAGTTTATTAATTTTAACTGAATCTCTTCATTGTAACATTCCATATTTCAACATCATCAAGTCAGGTCAACCATTTTGCTGCATAAATGTGACCCGTCATATCGAAAGGTACCTTAAGGTTGACATAGTAAATAACGAGATACGGGCCAATGAAGCTGAGCATAGTCAAAAATCACGTCCAAGGTCGAATTTCTAATTTCATCAGAAACGTAATCTTTAAAGTGTATTCTATCATATTAATCAGGTTCCAACATCTAAAACATAAGACAAATGTTTTAAAAATCGAGATAAAAAATCCTTTCTCCATTCAAGTTTTACCAGTGCAAAAACTTTAAACTCAATTTTGTCAGAACTATGGTTTTCTGAATCAACCCGATGCCTTTTACCAATTTGGATGTAACTTTGCAATAGAAAATCCAATAACCAAAGGCAAGGTGTCATTTTAAAGCTTAAAATATAATCTTTCAGATGAAACCAAAAATTTAATTTTCATTTTGGGACCCTTAAGGTACCTTTCGATATGATGGGTCACACATGTTTTCTGAAAATTACTTTACTAAGGCTTCCAACTATAATAGTAATAGCCGAGATTAAGAACAGGCAGCTCGTCACCAAGAATAACATCAAATATCAAACAGCGTAGAAGTAGAAGTAGAAGTAGAAGTAGAAGTAGAAGTAGAAGTATGATCAGGCTCACTATAGCGTTTGCTCATTTTGCCAGAACAGTAACGTTATCACTTTTTACATGGCACTTTTTTTATAACTTTATCATATGACTGATAATATACGGTATACATTTTTGATCATTGATTATATATACTTTCATTGACACTCAATTTTATTCCTCTACCAAAAACTGATAAATGCAAATAATGAAAAAATATATATCTTAAAGTTGTTTCCCCGGACTTTTTGAAATGTGCTATGTTTGAATTAGTTGCAAATATATGAGTTTAGTTCAAACATTGACGTACAATAAACGGGTTTGCCGCTTTGTCTGAATATTATCTCTTCCGGCACACCCTTATGCCCAATAACGTTTAAATATAAATTTCTAATGCCCGTAGTATTTTTGCGACAGTATTACGAAGTATAGATTACTCTACAACAGAATCTACACACTGATGTATTCGCTGAATACATTAGAAAGTACCAACATAATTATTTGGGGTTTTTTTTTCTCAAAATCACACTGAATCTATAGTTTGCCGCTTCACATGAATTGCATGTTAATTTCTTGATAATTAAAACACGACTTTATGTAAAATGTTCTCACTTTTAACTTGATTTAGATAAGCTAAACTGAATTAAAGGAATAATCTACTGTGCATGAATACGAGTTTGTCATTGCTGTGTTTCAAACAAAATCTCAATATAAGGCGAGAAAACATTGATTAAAAGTCTTGTATCAATTCAACATCAATTATTTATTCATACACTGCCATCAACAATTTATTTAATTTGTCTAAAGATGAGTGTAAAAATGAATCGTATCATGTTATCGTACCTGTTAAGGCCACATTACATCGACTGTTCAAAAAATGCGAATCAGAACTGAAGCAGAATTCTGACGATTCTGTCTTGTTTATTCCATTCTTTGAGGGGCAGGTTTCATGTAGATAAATAATGCACATTGTAAATTAACTCGTGTCAAGGACGATGATCAAAGCCGTTCAACTTCGTGAAAAAATACTAGCTGATTTGGTTTGCAAATGGTGAAACGACAATGACCCCAACGAAATATAATATAAACTTCATTTCTTGTTGTGTTGTTATCTAAGTGTTACTCAGTGATATTGGAAATGAAGTCAGAAACATAAAGGAGGTACTCATTATTAATGACACTTGGTTGGCTCGTCTTGTGATCATTGCGGAATGTTTGGGTATCATCGACCTTTTACAGTGTGGTAGGGAAAAACAGAGGCGACAAACTATAATCGACGATTCATCAACAGCGATCAGATTGTTCACACTCGAATTGTTTTATATTTAAACTTCTTTTTGAAGAATGTCCCATTGATAAATAAATTAATTGACTATTTTCCTAAAACCCTTTAATTTTTATGAGAAAACTGCAATTTCTGACTGTAAAACGCATGAATTAAAAATACGTTAAGTCCTACAGGAATGATTATAATAAAAATGATATAGAAACTGCGTCATTGTGGTGTTTTAAATTCAGATACATGGGCGCCACGCAATGCTAAAATTACACAATAACGCAACAATGCCTATCTTACTCTAGCTGATTCAGCACTCAATCACGAAATGTGTCTCATTTGGAATCGTCATAATTTTATGATATCATGAAACATTTATAATTTTAAATTAATATTGATAAATTGAAAAGTCAACATGTTTTACTATTTTATGTTCAATTTTGTATATAAATAGTGCCTAATTTACAAGATGCAAATTGTTTGAATAAAATAGGTTTTAATTTTATATCTAAGATTGCTTTTTTGTAAAGAAAAGACTTTACAGACCTGTAATAAAAATTATTGAATAGAAAACCGACTAAGACTGTAAATGCCATTGCACCAACATTTTAATGTTTTAATCACCTTATCTTACACATCATAACAAAATGTGAGGTTATGCAAAGGTCGTGCTTTTTATGGTGGGACCCATTTGTGTTACATCTCACCCTTCTATATCTATACCCACCTATATTTCCATATCTAACGTCATCTTGGTAACAGTTGATTAGAGTTAATAAATACCTTAATTTTTGTATTATTCTTATTTGATTTTGAAGACTAATATATTTTCTTTAAAATCACACCAAAATTATGATATTTCATTGGTTATAAGGCTTGTTACAAGATTTGATGCACATTGTAAATATTTCATCCAACCACATCCATGCCCACTGCACTTTCACCTCTTGCTAAATCAGCTACTTAACTTGAACTTAATATTAGCGTTATGAGCAACTTGTTTAATACTTTAAATGGCGAGCAAAATGTGCAATATTCATCAAGATGCCCGTATGAACGTATACATTAGGCTTGTTCAAATTTATCGTAAGTTATCTCACTAACAGACAATGGATTTTGCTTACAAATAGTTTTAAAAATGTAATTGACCAAAGAAGTATCGAATTAATTTTACTGTACGAAAGAGGCCTGTCAATTAAAGTAATTTGATAGGTTATTGTCTTGGACAAAAGCAAAAATACAAGGATTGTTGCGAATTGCAATTTCGCAAGTGGGGATTATCTATACTTTTTGACTCAAGTGAATAGAAAATGTAATGGGTTGACAAAATATTTTACAACAGATTACAAAATGCATTGTTATGTACTAGATAAATGGTGAAACAAAGACCGTTACCCGATAATAATGTATCATGGTATGGGATGGCGAGTCATTAGACTCTCATAAGGCGAGACGCGCAAATCTGATATACACAGCGAGCAGAGGCATACTATTTGAAATTCAATTTGAAACATAAAACATTTTAATTTCAAAATATCTAGTAGTAAAATATCCATAATAATTTAATTTTAAAACACTACTGTCTCTGGTGATTGTGCTAAAGACTACGCTAAAAAAGGTAGGACAATTGAAAGACGGTTGAAGCTGATTGGTCGATCTCACCATAAGACCGTGAACTTAATGATTCGTTTCGAGAGAAAATCATTGTATGCCTTTAACACGGTGGTCAGGTTTCAATAATAATTGGTGATCATAAAAAAGGGTCAAAGGTTCAATTTTTAAACTAATATTTCTAACACCATATATTTTCTGTATTTTGTACACACAAATGAAAAATTTCATTACATCGGCCATAGCCAACGCGTTCCTTGTGGTACCATCCCTCAGGGTTACGCCACTGGTGTATAAAATGTACTGCATTTTAGATGTATGGCATCCTTTGGTGAAACATAAGCCATTGGCTCTTGCTGTATGACTACTATGCTAGAATCGCGTTTAAAAATGAATGGTAGATTTCCTTGACTCCCTTGTTTTTGTTTTCGCTTTTTATTCATATGCCCGTGTTTATTGTTGTATACATATTTGACATTACAATGAATTATTATGCAAATGATGAAAGCGAGATAATTAACATAGTGATTTCCAATTTTAAAATAGCTATTTGATACAACGTGAACCGTAAACATGATATTTACCTAATGGTGTTTAATGCTAACAAGTACTTTCGAACTCAAGAGCACGAATGATTTTGATATTTGTTTTTAAATGTTTTACCATTATTATGTACAACGCTGTCATCAGGTTCGGATCTAATTCTATAGGCCTGTTTGATTTAAATATCAAGGTTTCCAATTTAATTCGCTGACTTCATGACTGCATAATAATTGTTGATAGTAATATCAAACTAGAATCAGTGTTTCTAATTCTCCATCTCGTCTCACTTCACTGCCCAGAACGTTATCTAAATGCCTTGTTAGATAACAGCTCTAGACCTCATTCTTAAAAATAACGTTAAGGGCAACGAACTTTAAACAAAAGAAACACAATGGATAATTTATGAATAGAAAAGGGCTAGACGTGTATGCACTTATATCACATTTGAACAGGCCTAGTGTATCAATGTTACGGTATTTTTTACTCATTATTGATGAGAATTTAACACGGAAAAATCATATAGATGCAATATCGAAAACTATTTCAAGAAATACTGGTATGCTCACAAAACTTAAGTATTACTTACCTGAAAACATATTGTACTCTTTATATTGTACATTAATTTTGCCATACATAAAATATGGAGTTCTTATCTGGGGAAATACGTATGAAACATACTTAGACAAAATATTAAAACTTCAAAAATGGGCCATTAGAACAATATCCAACAGTCACACTGGGCCCTTGTTTAAAAAATATAATGTCCTGAATATACATGACGTGTTCAAACTCAACCTTGGAAGTTTCATGTACAAACATCATTCAAACCAACTTCCAAACATTTTCTCAAATTATTTCACCAAACATGTTCAGACTCACAAATACAATACAAGAAATGCTCAGGATTATAGTATTAATAAAATTAAGAAAGTATTTTCTGATCGTGCTGTTCGGAACTGTGGACCAACATTCTGGAACTCTCTAAATATTGACATAAAAAGATGCAAGAATACAAAAGAATTCAGAATCAATCTTAAAAAACATCTATTGTCTAGTTATAATTGAATCAATTAAAATCATTATGGAAATTAATTAGATACCCTATCAACTCGTCCAATTCAAATATTTTCCGACTGACAAACCTTAAATTTTTTAAATATTCCAACTTTCATTAGTTTGACAAATCATCCTACTCTATGATTAAGTATTATAAAAGTATTTTGACATCATTTTTGGAGTGAATAGGGTATATCTATACTTAATCGGAGCATTTGTCTTGTTTATGTTATTTGTGTATGTTTTGCTGTTGTTGTAAGTAACTTATTTTGTTTTCAGGGTATCATCACGTCAGGTCTTTTTGGCCTTTTGATGATTTCCTCAATATCATTTTTGTTTTACCTTTTGATGTGTTTTTATCGAATGTGTGTTTTGATATTGAAATAAATTTGATTTGATTTGATTTGATTTGTCTTGAGAATGTTATATTGTACGCAATTGCCCGTATGGAATACGTTTACTAAAGTTCAAAAATTGTTTATGGGTTTATTAGCTTTTATATGAGATGTAATAATTGCAAATGGTCGAAATTTGCCTTTAATTTATTTAGTGCAATTAAAATGCAATATTCTCAACAGAAACCGGGAGTACCATGATTTTCTAATTGTTTACAACAACTTGACCAAAACCAAGCAATTCTGTGGATCAATCTGATCAAATATGGAATAGGCTCTTCAGTGACTAAAAAAGCCTTCTGGACGTAAGTCACAGGCTACCGCAGCTCTGTTGAAATACTTTTTCAAATGTCGTCAAAAATGCTCTGTAATCATGGTAATTTATGAATATCTAAAAAACTACCCAAACTTGGTTTATGGTTCGGTTTACGTAATTCAACGTGCTTTTATATATTTTATTTGCAAAAATAAAAAATAAGGTATCACTATGATTACATACTGTCGCTAATTAGTGCTTTCCAGAAGCTTGATCTGTTAACCCTGCCCATAACAAAGTGTTCAGTTAATGTAAAACTAAAACAAGTTCAAGCCAATACATTTTCGATGAGCATGTTCTGTTAAGTACAGTAATCATAACAATCAATTAATTATAGCGTATTGGCGCCCTATGTACTCATGGTATTCTTTTTAGGGGCTTTTAGATATACATGTAGGATAGACTGATTACACCTATTGCAATCCAATGTATAAATGACTTATATAAGTACAAAACAACTAATAGTTATAGGGAAATTTTGACTTCAGGTATCAGTTCTTAAATGAAGAGAGCACCTACACCATCACATTTACTTTGTGGTAGAAAATACTAATCTTGTCAGAAATAATTTGGTAGTAAATGTCATTAAACGATTGAAGTAACATTTTTACTATTTTATTTGAAAGCTAGTAAGTGTTATCACGTTTCAAATCGTAAATTATGTTATACATTATGTTCAAGGCACACAAAGGTTGGAATGTTTTGATGTAATTAAATAAAACGCTCCAATGCAATACAATCATCAAATTACATAGTATAACGAAGATTACTATTATTATTATTATTGAAATTTAAATAAGATGAAAAGCTTTCATCGTACTTTATGGAAAAGAGGAGTGGGGCCTCATCACCTGATAAATAAACAAACAAACAAACAAACTGCCCTCAATCGTTTTCATGTTGTAGGTTATCTAATTGATATCTATCTTAAGTGCTCAATAAAATAAAAAGTAAACATGAGCATGAGTATGATTTCTATATTGTTGAATTTTGAATAAATGCATTTCTAACATAATCGTTAAATGAGGCAAAGATGTAGTGCAAAAATAAAAAAATGGCACTCACATGTTATTGGTATCTTATATCACATAATACTGGACTCTGTAAAATTACTCCCCAAACCGCCTATATTGGCATTGAGACGAACTCAAAACCTGGGGGGACGTCTTATCAGAGCAAACATAACACTAAATCAGGAAATAAACATATCTTCTGCTCCGGATATGACAAATATATGGCATACTAGCTCTGAAACCAGTATTTTGTCCTATGTTTCCGACACTAAGAGATTTAATTGAAAGTCACATTTTATCATGATGAGTTTCCCCGTGAACTTTTTGAACATTTTCATATTTAATTTTCTCAATAATTTGCTACCATGATCCCTCAAACATGTTAACTTATGATACATATGTCAAATAAGATACCTAAATTGGGGACCTTAGAAAAAGTTAGAAGTTTAAACCATCAAAAACAATAACTATTGTATTCTTATATCTTATTCATAGTTTGGTTGTTTAAATATAGGCTTACTGGTATATGTTTGTAAAACAATAATAATTCTATAAGACAACCATGACTTGAATATAAAAAGTACATATTTGCTTGATACCAACCAATATTCAAGTATTAAATGTCAAAGGCATTTAATAATATCAAGCAAAGCAAAATGTGGCTGATGAGATTGACCACACAGATCGAAATATTCGATCATTAGTCACTCGAAACGCGTCTCACAATAGTTCTTTCCTAGTTTCTCAATATTCAGAGAAATATTTTAAAGGTTTTCTTAATTGAAATCAAATTGGTAAATTGACTTTTACTAAAACCACATAAGGCCTCCATGCGTATACTTTACAGGCAACAGTAAGAACACTTCTATCAAAACCTGGAAGTTCATTTACTTTGTAATAGATAAAAGAGAATACATTACAACCTTCAGTGGTCTTCTCCAAACGGGATATGGTCTATTTGATAACATAAACAACAGATAAATGCGTAACTCTACCACATTTTAACATATAACGATACTAGTTGTGTAAGTAACTTGAAGTTACTGCTCAAGTGCAAGATCACTACTACGTACCTACATAATATTTTACATACGTACCAATTATTATCATGTTCGAACACGATAAAGAAATGTCCCCTTATCTTTTTTGAACAGTACTATACATCCTACTTCACACTCCCCACACATATCAATGTAGTATCTACGCTCATAATAATTCACCGCGACATAAACCCGTCAAATTACTTTATTTACTGTCACGCTCCAAAAACCTCTCAGGTAAAAATCATAATATCGATATAAAAAGGACAATCGTTTGTATTGGCTTACCTCTGGTTCTGTGTAGTTGAAAGGCGAAAAAAATTAAAAACAAGTACAATGGCCTCGGGATGAAAGTATAAAAAGGCATATGAAACATCTTTTCTTTGCAACTTATTTTCCAAATCCACTTACTAAAGTGCTTTTTTATAAACAACAAGTATAACCATTTTTTCTTTTTGACACGAATTTATGATTTAAAAAGCAATATTGATTAGTTTATCTTACCTTAAATTACACTTTAAAATGATAAGGCTCATTTTACACAAAGATATAAATTCTATATGAAAATGTCTACCCAAAAAAATTATTACAGTATATCTCGGCCTTTTCTGGTATGGTCCAAGAAAATAGGTTTCAGTTTAAGGGGCAATACAATTGTATATGTTACAAATCCAAACCATTCTTGCAAATGTACTTACATTTTTGAGTTAAGTATGTTATTACCTTATTACAGTCTTGAGCCTGATAATAATTACAACATGGGAATACTCAAAATGCTGAAAAACTTGTAACTTTAAAACGAATGGTCTGAATGAAGTGAATTTTCAGCATATATTTATGTTGTACTCTTCTTTTTATTTAGCTAAAAAAAGAGGAAAGGAATCATTATTTGTACCTTTAAAACATTTGATGTGACCTCGTATATGTCATATGATAATCAAAAAGGATTTAAATATTGTTGCATCCGTAGGTTGGATTCCTAAATGAATACTTAATCGGAGCATTTGTCTTGTTTATGTATTTGTGTACGTTTTGCTGTTGCTGTAAGTTTGTAAGTTAGGCTACTTTAGTAACTTATTTTGTTTTAAGGGTATCATCACTCCAGGTCTTTTTGGCCTTTTGATGATGTCCTCAATATCATTTTTGTTTTACCTTTTGATGTGTTTTTATCTAATGTTTGTGTTCTTGATATTGAAATAAAGTTTGATTTGATTTGATTTGAATGACAAACTTACAGATAAACTAAGCATTTAAAACATGCACACGGTATTTGAAACGTTCATTTCCCCATTTTTATACAAGAAGTTGAAGGTGAAATTACACATCACAATTTCTAAGTAACCTCTCACTTTTGAATTGTACATAACATCTCACTTTTTACTGCAATTCCTATATCCCTTCATAATAATCTGAAACGTCAGTACTTCAGGTATTGTCGCTATCATGCAACGATAACCGACAAGTATTATCTGTGTGTTATCGTATTGCAGATTATCAAGTACAATGGCCTCGGGGAATGGCCCCTGGAAGCATAAAATGGAAATGGAACAACAACCTATTTTGAATACCTTTCGTGAGATCCCATTAAAGAAGGGAGATTATCTAACGCTATCTGATCAACGTGATGAAAATTCAACCTATGATTGAAATGCATTATTTTTCAAGTAAACCAGAAACACCTCCCACTCGTGAAGGAAAATATGATTATGTTGCCTTCCTATTTAATTTTTAAGAACAAATGAATAGAGTAGTCGTATACTTCAACATAATACCAGGTGTCCCAAAAAATGGTTACATGTAGAAAAATGACCGTGTACTAAAACAATAGCAGTAAGGGAACTGAAACTTTGCACACATGGTATTACATTCCTCTACAATATTATTTGTAAAATTGTGATATCACAGCATTTTTGGTTTTTGAGTTATTTACAAAAATAGATACCTATGTCAGAAACGCATTTGTTCAAAATTCAACAAAATCGGAAGCATGTTCGTTTGATGTAATTTTAACCCTCGTTCAACCCCATATAAAGTTGAAATTGACATGTCCAAAGTTAGGTTGTTGCATACCATAGTATAGGGTAGAGTTTCTTCTTTCCATTGGTACCAAAATCATGAAAATTTGACTAGTTGTTACTTAATTATGACGTCATGAATTACTACCTACCGGTCTGAATTATGTCGAAATCTGATTATGGGCAAAAATGGCAACAGATTCAAAATTGTGCTATTTCTGTTATTTCTTAATGCAATGTCATTCAGACTTTTGCCACTATAACATGTCCTGTAAGTTTAAGATTATTATTTTTTTCAAAATTTACACAAGTTTGCAGTTTAAACTAAACAGATTTAAATAATTAATGTTACCCATGAAAATTTGACTGTGCTTTATCATGTTTATGCGTATTCATCAACTTTCGCGCCAAAACTTGATTGACAGGTTCAATATAAACAACACATTCTGGAATGCATGGAATGCAGGTATCCGTAATTTGCATAATAGATATACTTAAAGAGAGTTCAATTATTATTCAATTAAAATTATATCAAATTTGGTTTAATATAAAGTCTGATCATGATCCTTTAGAAAAAAAATGCACATTAAAATACCACAAAACGTGTATGCTTATATTATTTTGTTGAATTTTGAACAAATGCGTTTCTGACATAGGTATCTATCTTTGTTGATAACTCAAAAACTAATAATGTTGTGATATCAAAATTTTACGTGTATCTAAAAGAGGGATGTAAAATAATATGTGTCAAGTTACGTTTCTCTAACTACTGTAGTCTTAACACAAGGTCATTTTTCTACATGTAACCATTTTTTGGGACACCTGGTACAATACGTATACTACTAAACATTTTCAAACACTACGAATGCTTATGAAGTAGTCGTGACGTTTGTCCAGGTTAATGATTAATTTTAACTGAATTTCTTCATCGTGACATTCCATATTTGAACGTCATCAAGTAAGTTCAACCACATTACTAAATAAATGTATATAATTCCAGGGGGTAGTCCCATTCTAGAGGCGACACATTTGTAAGGCTCAAAAGACCCATTTTGTTAGCGTCTCTGTCAACTAAAGATTCCTAAATTTTTACAATTCCATGTTCTTTCACTCAAAGACGTCATATTTTTTTATACATTGTTCGCTTACCGAATGCTCAATTTCGCTCACAGAATACCAAAGATCATGCTGACCCCTCATTTTTTGACCAATTAAACCCTCACTTTTTGTATTATTCTCTCACTAAATTTCATGCTCTCACCAATGACCGCTTATATTTTGAGACTGTGCTGTCACCGAATGCCCCAGCCTGTCGGAGCGCTGGCCTTACACCCGTATCCATTTTAAATTTGACTGCCCCGGATTATAATCTTAGAGGAACTTGTACTAAGACGCTTCTAATGTTTAACTACTGTAATAGGTATACATTGATATAACTGACATTTAGAACAGACAGATCGGCACCAAATACGTGTAGGCCTAGGAGATAGTCACGATGATTTTGTTCGGAAATGCTAAACCTGACGTCATATAGCTTTTTCACGTCATCTTTTTGAAGGTTTTAAATTCTACAAGCCGTGATTAACTGATAACATTATACAATTTTTAACTTTTAACACTTAAATTAACAAATAAATAGTGATAATTTATCAAAAAGATACCGACTGACTTTTAGAAATGCTCAAAGTTCAAATACGTTGCAAAATAATAATCATAATAATGGATTGATTGGGTAGTAGGCCGTTTTGTCTTCTTGCAAGCTATTTATTTGTCCAATAACGCTTTTAACTCATATTAAAAATATGAGTTGGTAATATAGTCATAGCATTTTTGACATGATCACTCTTCATTTCGGCTGTTAAGACAACTTTTCTCCAGAAAATGACATAGGTATTTCAAGTTCATCGCAAGTTTTATCTACTTTACACGACACACTATTTCATTTGTAGCATACATCACAATTAGACTGAAGGCTTTACTATTGATTTCACTCACAGAAAACTTTAAAAAATAACAAACTGTTGACATTGGTTAACACAGGTCAAAAACGTCCAAAGTTTGTGTGGTTTGAATAATCTGATCTTATTCAAATCTCATCAGTTTATTTTTGATTCAATCACTCTGCGTTAAGTACGCGTTGAAATTGTAAATCTAATTGGACAGTTTGTAACTTATACGCATTCATTAATCTCGTCTAGTTGCACGCTGCGTATCGCGTGGTGCGTTGTACAATTCCATGTACGCGTACGCGTAACATACTCGCGCTTGTATGGCAAGTTTCATTTTAAAAGAAAGGTAAATCTAAATTACAATGAATAACATGGGACGGTAAATGGTTGTATTTTCTATGTTTTATTGAAATAGGAAACACATTTTTCAATAATAATGCCGTTTAATTTTTTTAAAATTATATTCTAATCATTTTCGTGTATGAATTAGATTAATAACTGCTCTTTACTTGTCGCTCGTGAAAGTGTACAAAAATAATGCACCTTGTCGAAGTTGTCCAACTCACTCGGCTGCGCCTCGTGAGTGTGGACAACTTCAACTTCAGCACGCGGTGCTTAATATTGTTGTACAATTTCACTCGCGTCAAGTAATACGCAGTTATTAATCTATAATTAAGATAGGTATTGTCATGTGGAACTACAGATAGGCTTTCATTGTTACCAAGAAGACTTTGTTTCGTTAAAAGGCTTTTTACCATACAATTATTGAGTGTTAAATGTTATTGTTTCGATAGAGTATTTCATACTAAATTCACATTAAATTAAAATATATATTGAATTTATAATGATATTCTCTGTGCTCAACTGGAAAAAATCTCATGAATTTGTGAAACAGCTTAGAAAGTAATAAAGCAAATATCTTTTGTCAAAATCACACCATAGCGTGCTGCATCCTACGAATTGTATGTTAATTAAGAGCTAATTAAAAATCTGTATGTGTGTATAATGCTCTTACTTTTAACTTAATTTACTAAATTGAATTACAATAATTACCCACTTGGTGCATATTTTTTTCTGCAAAGCACAATATTCGCCATTTCTGTGTTTAAAAAAGTAAATCTCAATTTAACGTGACAAAACATTGATCAAATACGTTTCCCCACTATTCGAAAATTGAATAGACATCAATAATTAATTCGATGATTCTTTAACATCAATAATTTATTTTTGCTAATTAGTTAATGAGAATATAATTTGTCGTTAGTAGAGTGTTTAACTCTCTATAGGTCGTGTAAGTCTGTTAAATTCTTTCAAAAATGGTAAAATTAAAACAATGTACCCAATTCAAATCCTGGATGGCTAGTACTTTCTTTATGTTGACTAATAAAGTTATTAAATAATTTTACCACGGTTACAGACATTTCCTGTTTATTTTTATAGGATATCAAAAATTTTCATTTTACAAAAAAATCTATTTTATTTTAAAAGTTTTCCCTCGTTATTTTTATTTTGTTTATAATTATTTACAGTGTATATTTGAATCATTAGTGTTGCTCGTAAGAGTGATACAGTGTACATCTCAAAAGTTTATATTACCAGAGGTTCAAGGGCACATTTCTTGCGGCCTCGAAAGCAAGATATTCAGATAAGAGTTGAATATGAAGTCCAGTTGAATGGCTGATTTGAAATTCAAAACATCTTATATTGACAACTGCTGGCATAACGAATTCAAATATTGAGATAGTATTTACATAATTATATTTGTACCTTGGGTAAAAGATCTACGAAAGACGCTGTGTTTGAATTAGACCCTCCTTATATATAAAGACTTGTGTTTCATCGTGTATTGAAGCAAACAGGAACATTGCTGATGAAGCTTTGGTTATATTTGGCTACCACGTGAATGTACCTATCTTCATACAAGAGGAATTACTCGACTGAACAATTCGTGGTTGTTTCAATATCACACATACACGCATCACACACCCCCACACACACCCCTATGCATCAAGTCTCTGACACTTCTTATCTCGTTTTCTTAAGTGAAACGCTATCCTCAAAATGACCAATAAATTGTATGCAGCTGATAACAAATAAAATCTGACAAGAAGAAAATCGTCCTGGGAGACACGATTTAAATTTCTTGTTTGGATCAAGATCATAATGGCCTAAGTAAATAATGATCGTTTTCTAACAAATAAGGTATCAAATGTAATTGTATGCTCATTAACATGAAGTTTTTACCCGTTTTCTCTTGTTTGTTTTAACTTTCTTTGCAAATCATGCATCAGATGACCATCATCAACAAAAAGTGACCCCTTTACAGGCGGGGTAGCTTGAATTTGAAACCCTAAATGGCGTAAATTGTGCTGAAAACTACACCTTTTTCTAAAAACGTCGACGCCACAGGTGGGTTAAAAACAGACCCTTTTACGCCATCTTTTATGATGTGCATGAACACCACTGTATTGTTCGAGCGGTTCCCCGGGGAGATGTAATCTAATTTTCTAAGTCGAAGAAATAATTATTGCTCTTTGCTTTAATACCTTCCTTTCGCCCACTAGTAGATATTTATTGTCAGTGTATCTGTATCAACTTACAATACACGTATGTTTAAAATTCAAGACTTGATTCACAATATGAGAATATTTATTATTATGTTATCTCATTTCCAATACAATTAGCACTGATTCCTTACTTGACCTTGTTCCTGCCTCATTTCATTGACCTCTACATACAGATATGTGATACTTTTCATCTTCAATTTATTCACTTGTGGAAAGGGAGTTTGTGTTGAAACCTGTTCATGCCATGTGTAATTATATTGTTGTTGCTGCTGCTATTGCTTT
>JXSR01S010057.1:5706-16377 GCA_000969725.1 Ophiothrix spiculata
ATGAATTTTACATTTTCAATGGCTTTTTTGAAATGTATTCACCAAAGTGCACAAATCCACTCCCAAATTTTATGGCTACTGAGGAAGGCACATCCCCCTCAGACTCCCCACTGTGCGTGCTTGTTCGCACATTGCTGCGTAAATCAATCCCCCAATATAAAGCTTTTATCTACACCATTGGTAAAAACACTCTTGAAGTTTACGCACACCTGCCTGTAAGCACCTCCAAACAAGGACATCCAATCTTAACACTCTTTTTAAACTAGCCAAACAGAGACACATTTTTGGCAGTTAATCTGCAAACCATTGACATAATACAACAAAACTTGACATAGTACTATCCAATGGGGACTATAACCTAGGCCCACAACCCCCAAAAGGAGACTCTAAATAACTTTTTGTATGCTATTCGCATTATCTTGCACCAACTGGAAACTGTCCATGGTTGGGTGTGTGTCTATAGGTGCAGGTGTTCTACCAAACACATATCGTATCTATATACACTCTTTCAAGTTACACTATCCTAGATGTTTACTGAGTATATACCCTTACACATATGTGTCACGGCATAAAGGAACATCATTGATGCATAGTCAATTTTGAGATACTTTTTTTGAAAGCCCACAGTTTTCTGATTGTGAAGCCAAAATTTCACCTCCAATTGCCAAGTTCTTTATACTTTTGGAGATATAGTATCAAATGTAAAAATTATTGGTAAACACAGGTCTGTTTTACATTTCTTTTATGTTAATGTAACAATCTCATTCACAATGTTGCTAAGAAGCAATCTCAGGGTGAAACCTCAAAAAATGCATCCTGTCCCTGATCCTGCATGTTGTTAGTACCCTGTCCCTTATCCTAAATGTTTTGGGTACCCTGTCCATGATCTAGCATGTTGTTAGTATACTTTCCCTGATTCTGTACCTCTATGTGTTTATTTCCCTGTCTCTGCTTCTGGTTTTTATTAGTGCCCTTTGCTTGATTCTGTACATTTTGCTTATTTTTGTAATCAGAAACTATCGTTGCCACAGAATACAAGAATGGGTTTGCAGCAGAATTGATCGGTAAGACAAATACAACAATATAGACATACACCACAGGGGATATTGTGATGGCGCTAGCCTGCACGAGAATACCGATCACAATGATGGGCATCCAACATGAAAAATCTGTGAGAACTATAATTCCCATTCTGAGAGCAAGGTTCAATTGTCGATTTAAATTGGTACTTCTTATTTCGTTTTGAGATCGTTTAAAGATGATGAAAATACCACTGTAACAAAGAGCAACAATGATAAAACAAAACAGGTTCAAGCCCAGGAAAAGTACAATTGAATAAAATAACCCAGGTGATTGACTGTCTTCAAAAGAATGGTGGGTTTCATAATACACTGCCTCTTTGTCTGAAGAAAAAACATTTGCAAAAAGGGCATCATCATCAAAGTCATGTTCATAAATCAAATGTGTAGTATTGACAAATTCATTGTATCGAACAAAAGGTAGACCAATACATACCTCAGACACATCATAGAAATCAGATTCAACACCACTGAACAGAGTAGGTACAATACTCAGTACCAAAGCAAAGATCCAAAGTGAAATCAAAATCTTTATCATAGTTTTTTTAGATATCCTCCATGTACCATAAGGAGACCTTATCACCAGAAACCTGTCAATGCTGATAAGAGTTACAAAGAAAACAGAAGCCTCACTTGATAAAACAGAGAGAATGCCTGCTAATTTGCACAAAGAGCTATTTCTCCAACTGTCTGCATGAGAAGGAAAGAAATCTGCATAGAAACTATCTGCACCAGCTACAATCAGCATGTACAAACCCATTAACAAGTCTGAAGCAGCTAAATTTAGGATCAACAAAACCTGCACATCATTTTCATGGCCATGGTTTATGCAACGCCATATCAAAACAAATGTGTTGCCAACAATAGCAAATATACCTATTACCCACATAAATATCTGCAAGGAAACCTGAGGGAGAAGACGTTGACAAGTGAGATATGGTGCCTTTGGGTTTTCAGAAGTGCACACAGCTTCTCCTGTAAAACAACATGTGGCTGCTTCACTTACAAACACCCTTGTTCGATTGCTTAATGCCTTAAATGTTTTTGTTTGTGTTTGTTTCAAAGGATTATTTTGAATATTTATTACTTGGAGTTGTGGCATTTCTTCAAAAACATTACCATCAATATGATTAATTGTGTTATTTTCCAGCAAAAAGAAATGTAAAGTTGGCCACAGTTTTGTATAGTTTACAGACATCAAGGCACTTTGATTTTTGTTCAGTGTTAAACTTTTCAATTTATTATTGTTCACATGTAGAATAGTCAGCTCACGTATATTGCTGAACACTTGCATATCCAAGTTCTCCAATTCATTGTTGTCTATTTTTAAAATTTGGAGGAAAAAATTTATATCAAATGCTCCATACAATATCTTCCTCAATGCATTTCTGCTCAGTCTAAGATCTGACAAACTAAGAAGGTAATCAAACTGTCCAGGAACCAAAGATGTCAACTTGTTTCCACTGAGATCCAATATTTTTAACAAGAATAACCCTTCAAATGCTTCTGGCGCTATATCAGTAAGTTTGTTATCTGCCAGATGCAATTTAGTCAGTAAAATAAGTGATTTGAAAGATCCAGGTTGCAATGTGTACAAATCATTATGATCTAGCAGTAAAGTCTGTAGAAAAAATATAGGCTCGAACATATCAGGATTTAGTTCACTGATTTGGTTGTGTCTCAGATCCAGAAAATACAAGGAATCAGTATATGTGAAGATATCTGCTTGAAGTGATGAAAGCTTGTTTCTTGCAATGACAAAACCAATTAAAAACTGTTGATGTGAAAATGTACTTGGGTGCAATGATGTGATCAAATTTTGACTTAGATCTATGTAACTAAGGAAAGTTAAATTAGCAAAGATTTTTGATGGTATCTCGCTGAGGTTACAGTTCCTTAACTCAATTACTTTTAAATAACCATTAGCAGAACGGAATCCTTCAAAAATGTCAGGTCCAACTTGGGTCAATGGATTGTTACTCAAATATATGATGTTGATAAACTGAAAGGTTAGAAAGGCTCCCTTAGTGATAGTTGTAATTCCACGATTTTCTACATCAAGTGATAGAAATATCTTCCATGTATAGGAATAGTCCCTATTCTGTTGTATCAGTGCAATATTCTGTTGTATCAGCAATATTTCTTTCCTTGTGCCATTCTCACAGTGTGATACAAGTCTATTGATTTGCATACTGCATGCACATCCAGGAATGCATTCTGGGTATTTTCCTTTTAGTTCAGCTTCACGGCTTAAAAATGTCTTTAAGTAGGGACCAGTTACT
Source organism: Ophiothrix spiculata (assembly GCA_000969725.1). Taxonomy (NCBI): domain Eukaryota; kingdom Metazoa; phylum Echinodermata; class Ophiuroidea; order Amphilepidida; family Ophiotrichidae; genus Ophiothrix; species Ophiothrix spiculata. Next base: position 9,068 of record JXSR01S010057.1, read on the forward strand.
TGAAATTGGTCAAATCCAGCAAGGAAGATATCTTCAGGAAGAACATCTTTGTATCTGATCATAAAGATTTCTTGAACCCTGTGTAGACTTGTGCAGCCATTTCCAGACACACTGTCAGTAACATTGCCTGATATACTTTTACTTTGCTGAACAGCTTGGATGTGTATCTCACCATCTAAGACAAACTTAGCATGGAATTCATTCTGATATATGTGAAGTTTACATGCACGATCAGCTCGTCCAGAAAATCCCAGGAATCCATCTGTTTGGTTGATGTAGAAATAATTGAAATAACGGTCAGAATACTGTGTTACCCATGAAACAGTCATCATGTAATCATCTACTGATAGATTTGCATGTAAGGAACATTCTCCATAGTTTTGATTAACTTGCACAGTCACAATTTGCTTAAGTGGGTCCCAAAAGGTCTCCAGTTGCAACTGTTGATCTTGAGAACACTTTACATCCACTTCAATAAGCTGACATGAGACAAGAGGACTCATTCCTGGTAGTATCATACAGGCAAGTATAATAGCAAAGATCTCCATGATTGCAAAGTATGATAGATATTGGCAAACTTTGACAGATAAATGCTTCTAGAATGATAACACAAACTGATGTGGCTGCCGTTGTAGCATTTTTTGTTGTGAAGTAATTCTGTTATATTTTTACTTTTATAAGGTATGACACTATATTGAAAATGTCATACGTCAATGATACATGCATGCTCTTCATGGTATGAATTGAACACAGGAACTAATTCAATGTACAGAGGAACTAATTATTTTGTTTTGAAAGTTCTTTCAGAGTTTCATGTGATATAAGTAGGCTATTTTGGAGTCATTGAAAGTTCATCAAAGTGGAGTATTGTAACTATAATGAGTTCTTGAAAACCCCCCCAAATTATTGGATTAATGTCATTGTTTGGTAAAAAGAAATAAATCATGCCCTGAATCTGAAAGTAATCTTGAATTTTATCCTTCATAACACCTTGTAAGAAATGTGTCTCCCATAACCAGGAATCCGGGTCTAATTGAACTATACAGAATAAGTTGCAATCAATGATTTATTGATCACATATGTACAAGTACGTTCTACACAATTGAATAGTACCTAGGACGCTCAATCACACGGACGCCGGGATGCAACATCATTCAATATTTGGTATATATGGTGCAACAATTGCATCTTATGAAAAGAAGATGCATAATTCTAAAACCAATATTCACATTAACGGAGCATAATCTGATTTTTCAAAATTTAGTTTTTAGTGGCATATGAAAGATGATCACAAAAAAGGTTTAAGTTTCAAATTTCAGTTGAATAGGTCAAACAATATTTTACTTTATGGGTTATTGTCAATTTCAGAGCCGCCTATACGTTACTGCGCAAAATTTATTTGTAGTTACCATAATTAGACACATTTTCACATAATACCTCCAAAACGGAACATAACTCATATTTCACAAGGGTTATGCAAAATATAATAAATAGCTTGGTATCAAGTTTTTAAAAAGTTTGGACATGCTCTTTAACATAAATTCTTTTAATTTCCTATATAAAGTGTCATATGGTACAGGCATTATATAATCATATTTCTTCCATTATGTTGTCTGTAAAAACATATGTGACCGACTCATCCAAAATAATTGTAAACTCTTCCTTTGATCATTTTTTTAACATACCTGCATAGACCATAATATATACCTCATATATATATATAGATTCCTGTCCTCCGATTGTAAAAAGTGAGGGCCTGGATTTAACTAGGCCCTATAAATTTACTATGCTAGGGGCATATTTTTCACTAGGCCCGCACAGTGTATTTTGCGTTGTGTAACTTGAGATTTATGCGCGCATTCATGGCCAAATAGACGCTGCAGTGAGTAAGCTAGTTATCTTGTGCGCACAATACGACACGATCAGCACTAAAAGGAGAAAAATATATATCGTAAATTTTTATCGGGTACTTTAAGTGCTAAAATGGTTCTTTTAAAGCAATACTTTGATTTTGATCAAAAATTATTTACAGTATAAACATCATAAAATGAACGAATGTGAATAATTAAAAGCGTTTTTCAAGTGTATTTTGTCAAAAAGTTGTTTTGCCACTGAAAAATAAATACAAAGGACATGCATGCTTTGCTATACCAATACGTGATGTTGAATTAAATTTGGGATCCTGAATTTAATTCAACAAATGGCCATTACAGAAAAAGTAAGTATCTTTGAGCCAAATTGTTTGGAGGTCATTTATATCTACCAAAAACAAACCCAGTAAGCCAAAAAAATCCAAAGTGATGGGTGACAGGGGGTGCTTATTTTTAACACTTTATAATATTTTTTTAACACTTTATAGTATTGCTTTTTTAATAAGGAAGCGGGTTAGCGCAGCAGTACTTCCCTCGCTTTGCACCAATGAGCCTATAGTACTGGTTCGATCCCCGGTCCAGGCACTGTATGTGAATTTGGTGTTCAGTCCATACTCGCTTCCGCAGGTTTTTCTCCGTATACTCCTGTCTTCCTCCTTGTCCATCATAGTCTGCCCCCACCCAGGATATGGGAAGCTGCATAAACATGATAAAGGGTACATATTACAATCTTCATGAACCCATAGATATCAGTCCTAGCTGTTCTAAGATTGCGTATTCAGATGCCAGTGCTACAGATTTTGCAGGTTATTTGGTTAACATTGCCAACCAGATCAGTTACGATCACTGGTCTCCAGGGGAGTGTGGTTCTTCTTGGAGAGAATTGAAAGCAGCTCTTTCCCAATGAAAAGGTTAAGATAGCCTTTTCTTAGTCTTTCATTGACATTTAAAGGTTAACATACATATTTTCTTAACCTTATTATTACCAATTTAAGGTTAGCAGCTGTGAATTCTTAACCTTAGTCTTTAAAATTTAACCTTTCAGGACACACTCTTAGCCTTAAGTGCCAAAATTTTGAAGTCCTTAACCTTTAGTGAAAAGTAATCTAAGTGCTAAGCTTTTGTCCTTAGCCTTAAAGTGAAAAGGTTTCGAGGTTAAAGGTTAATTGATTCTACTAATTTCAAATTTGATCGTCTGCTGGCTGTGTTAAACGGATTCAATGGTTTTGGTCTTTATAGGTATGTATTTTTTATATTTTTTGTAGTACTAAGGTCCATAGATGCTACTGATCATTTAGGAATAATCATATTGCATTGGATGAGTTTAGCTTTGACAACAATAAGCAGTTTGATATTGCAATGTGTAAATGAAGTATTAAGCTTATAGTGTCTGACACACATTGTGGATATTAATGTTAGTTTCCCTTTCAGATATGTTAACCTTTCTCTATACAGTGGAAACCCGTTAGTACGAGATCGCTTAAAACGACAACCCGTATATTACGAGCGGCAACTCTCAGTCCCGACTTTTCCCCCATTGTTTACAACACAAATCTGTTCGTTTAGTACGAGGTGAATAATACGAGCTCCGCATAGTAAGAGCACTTACCGTCAGTCCCTAGCTTCATTCATCATTAATTTTTCGACGGATAATGCGAGGTCATTTTTAAAGGTTGCTCTCAGTCTAATATTCCTTTCCCAGGCTCTTCTTTTCACTTCGCTTGTGTGTACTATCTTCCTTAAAACCACGTGCGAGAAAAGTGTTTCTAGTTCCTAAAGTTATAAGGCAGCTTTAAATGTTTATCTATTATAGCAATGCGAAAAGACGACAGCGTGATAGCTGCTTTGTTTGAGTTACGATGATACAAAAAGCATACGTCGACGTATAAATTCCACCGCGTCGTACGTGATTGACTAGTCAGTATATTGCGCATTCACTGCTTTGGTTAGCGATCTTTCGAAAGCGGCGATCAAACGTCTTGGCTTTTAGCAAATACTGCACGGACATGCAAACAAAAAATGGTATTTAAGATAAATCTAAACCATTTTTACTAAAAAACTTATTACATTGAACAAAATCCGGCTCCTTCAACTTGCAAATGGTGTCCAAAGTTAATCAGTTTTACTTGGTGACACAAAAGGAAATGTCAAATTAGCCCGTTACCGCTACTTCAAACCTTACGATATGCCACTGAAATTTTAATTTCATCATCATAATAGTTACGGTCAGATATATTTTTAATGCGAGCTCCGCTTAATACGAGCTTTCGGAGTTGGCCCCGGCGATCTCGTACTAACGGGTTTCCACTGTATAAGGTTAACAAGCATTTTAGGTTTAGAAGCTTAACATTAAAGGTTAAGAAGCCTAACCTTAACCTTTCTTGTTATCCATTGCTTAACCTTTCAAAGTATAGCTCATTTAAATATTTTGCCTCAATATAAGGTTAACAAGCATTTTTCTTAACCTTTCAAATTTACCATTCGGTTTAATATGTGCATATTAACCTTTAAAGGTTTAAATTTACTTATTGCTAAATGTTAAGGAAAGGTTAACAAAAGGTTAGTGATTGGGTCAGGGAGTATATATCGTTTTAAATTCTCACTTAGCAAATCTTCAACATGCTAGAGTTAAATAGTTTACAGACAACCAAGCTGTTGTAAAAATTGTTAATCAAGGTAGTATGAAAACAGATCTCCAGACTATAGCTCTTGATATTTGCAGGACTTGCCTTAGGAATGGTATCTTCTTGGAAATGGAGTGGATTCCCAGATCTAAAAATGAAAGGGCAGATCTTCTGAGTATGATCATTGACCATGATGACTGCTCAAAAAGAAGCTAATTTATTTCAATGGAACTGTTCAATTTTGTAGAAACCAAGTGGGTGCCAGATTCTGTAGATCGTTTTGCCAATGCAAACATTTCTCGTTTCAATTCAAGATTCTGGAACCCCAGTTCAGAAGCCATTGATGCTTTCACGGTTAATTGGTCTCAAGAGAATAACTGGTTGCAATGGTGCCTATACACTTAAGGTGTCTGGTCCACGTGTACCAGTAGGCGCTAGTGTCCGAGTTGATAAGTGCCGCAATACGCATGCGCATTTACTCTGAGTAGTTTTTTGAACCTAAAAATTGCCATATTTTAATATTTTTCTGGAAAAATAAGTCAGTGACCCCCAATTTTTATTGTTTTATTCGAAAGAACATACTTGTGCGCAACTTTTGTGAAAAAATTAACAAAAATGCTCAGGCAGATTTTTTGAATCAACACTAAATAATGTCACTTTTGCCACGTTTCCCATAGACTAATTTTCCCCAAAAAACCTCCAAAAATGCTGTTTTTAAACCGACTCTCGTGCAAAAACAAGTCTGGTGACCCCCAATTTTTATTTAAAAAATCGGTTCTATATCGATAAAATATCACTAATGCCGATTTTTACTAAAAATCTTCGGGCAGATCTAGCATGGACCAAACACCTTAATTCCTAGAGTCATTATGCATCTGCTGGGTTGCAGAGCTGAGGGTATCTGTTAAATAAATATTTGGAATTTAATTCATATGTTTTCAGGAAGATTTTCGTTGTTGAAAGGGATTCAAACACGCCACAGAGTTGTTCATCGCGAATCAACAACTCTGCATCCGATGCGTCTGCGTATTTTTATCACACTCGGGTGGCTAAAGCCACCCTCGCGCGATAAAAATACGCACACGCATGGATGCATCGTTGTTGATTCGTGATGAACAACTCTGTGGCGTGTTTGAATACCTAATTCAACATCTTTCAACAGATGGAAATCTTGGTGTGAACAACATTTTTTTTCTCTTTTCCACTGGTGTGAACAACATGACAAGATCGCATTGCCTGCCGACCCATTTAAAATTTCGCTCCATTTGGTGCATCTTCGTAAGATTGCTTCATCCCCATCCCCTGTTTTGAATGCCATCTCATCAATAGCCTGGGCTCACAAATTAGCTAATTACCTAAATCCTACAAAATTATCTTTTGTAATAAACACAGTAGAAGGATTGAAACGGTGGCTAGCAAAACCTACTTTAAAGAAACACCCAATTACTCCCGATATAATCACAAAAATAGTGATATTGTATGGTGAAGACAAATCTATTTCAAATTTGCTGAATATCAGGACATTGGCTATGTGTCTCATTGGTTTTGCCATTTTTCGGTGATTTAATGAGATTGTGATTGTAAAAATGGGTGATTTAAAGTTATGCAACACACGTTTCAATTTTTCTTGGAAGTAGCAAAATGGATCAATTTCGAAAAGGAGATTCTGTTTTCATTGGAAGGATTTCTTCTATATCCTGCCCTGTGAAAATTTTGGAATTGTACCTGAATTTAGCAAAAATTACCGTATATGATAGCTCCTGCTTTATTTTTAGAAATCTATCAAAAACCTAATTGCACGGGTTACACTTTGACAAATTACAATCAACTTATGTCATATTCCTGAGTAAGACAGCTTGTCATGTTGGGTATCTATAGGTTGCATGTTGCACAGCGATACAGAATCTAAATTCAGTGTCTTTTTGAGTATTTTTTCTTATAAAAAAATTAGGGATTGAAAGGAAAGAAAAATATAGTTATGTTTAGTTGCTGCTTGGCACCAATTTGTTTAATACTAAGCAGTTCAAATTCTTATTATTCCTATCAGATTATTACCTCGTTGGTTGTCCATAGTGCTGTACCGGCAAGCATTTCACACTGGCTTTAGTTAAACGACTAACAACAGACAAAAAATGTTCTACCAAGTGTTACGGAAACAATTTTACCACAGAGGATGACTTTCCTCTCCGTTTATTAGGTCATCCTTGCGTAAATCAGCCAAATGGCGTTCTATTATTTCCTTGATTTGAAAATAATAGGGTTATTTATAAACCGATCAAAAGTTTGTGATTATATTTTTCAATGGTGTATCAACAATTTAGGATTAGTAGGTAGCAATCGTTTGGCAACTTAGCACACAGGATGACTTCCCTGTCTGGATTATAGTCATCCTTGCGTAAATCAACCAATTGACGTTTAATTATTTCCTTGATTTGAAAATAATAGGGTTATTTATAAACAGATCAAAAGTTTTTGATTATATTTTTCAATGGCGTATCAACGATTTAGGTTAAGTAGGTAGCAATCGTTTGGCAACTTACCAGACAGGGTGACTTCCCTGTCTGTTCATTAGGTCATCCTCGCGTAAATCTGCCAATTGACGTTCTATTATTTCCTTGATTTCAAAACAATAGGAGCAGGGCCGTACGAAGGTATGTAAGCCAAGGGGGGCAAACACATTTACATTTACAGCCAAAAATCGATATAAAACCTTGATATTTGTGCTAAAATTGGCTTATTTTGACTAAAAATTTGCGGGACAGTAATATCGGGACGGTAAAAGTAGTAAACTATCGTCCCGATATTTTAATTTTTC
>JXSR01S010058.1:7152-39098 GCA_000969725.1 Ophiothrix spiculata
AAAAAATCTAGCGACCGAGTTGTCCTGGTATTCTCCCGGTATATACCCGGGAAATGAAAATTAAATTGCTCATTAAAAGCTCATTTGCATAGGCTCTGCTGCCTGACTGTAGGTGTTTTACTTTTGCTTTTGCTGATGTTAATACAAAAGGATGAGATTATCTATACTAGTATTGACTTCAGTAAATAGAATAAGTAATGGGTTAACAAAATATCTTACAAAAGATAACAAAATACATCGTTATGCATTTACAACACATTTGAACTAGCCTAATCATTGCTAATGTACCTTTTCGAAATCTCCACCTTTCATAGTGCCATTCTGTTGATCATACAAGTGCTTCCTTGATTACACGCAGCAAATCAAACATCATTTACAACATCTGTGTGTATTCCTGTTTTCCTATCAAAACAAAAACTTCCTCCACCCACCTACATTATAAAATGTCCATTATTTTCACTCCAGCATCCACCAAGGAATAGTAAAAGTAAAACAAGATATCTAAACAAATCAATGCTCAAAAAGGATGCAACTCTTTTGTTTTTATTTTAACTAAAGGTCTTTTAGCACTAAGCCCTTCACAAGTTCTTGACACAAAACTAACATCCTGGGATATGAACTTTAAGTGTTTGTCATGGTAAACTGAATACACAAATGTGTCCTTACCATTAATTTGTGCATCTTCTTAACTCACTTAGATTCCACAAGGGTGATACAAGAATGAAGTTTCATTCTAGCTTTAAAAAATTATTCTGCACAATTATTTGTTTCGGATCATTTTAGATCATCAAGTCCAATTCTGCTGAGGAAGGTTAGGTTACAATTTTGTCCCAAGTAATTTCAATATTGTAATCAGAAATGCAGTACATTATCCTTGGGATGTATATTCATGAACCATTATAGGCATTTTAAGTAATTGGTGTTGTAAACTATTATTGGGACAATTTTTAGTGGCAGCTGAATGATGAATTTCTGAAATGAGAGAACAAAATGCAATGACTTGATTTCTAATGGTTTCTGATTGGTCCTTTTTAGCATTCAAAATTTTGTCAACAATTGAGATATCGGCATTATGGTATATATGTGCAGCCGCGGATCCAGGGGGTTGGCGGAAGGGGCGGGCGCCCCCTGTAAAATTGGCAAAATCAGCCCAATTTTGGTCATTTTTTGGTTATACAAGCTGAAAAACACACTCTCCTCCCCCATAAAATTCAGATCCTAGATCCGCAACTGATGTGCACCCTATTTTGACTAGACTAATTTGACAACTTCACAAAATTATTTCAATCTTCTAATTTTTGGTATTTTTATATTGGAAAAAAATCGAAGTTTTGGCAGATCACAAGCAAATGCATTATACCCTAGGCAGAATAAGATCCTCTACTGCCTTTATTTTCTATCATTAAAGTGATGCTCTATAAGAAGCTAAAATGGTTTATATTTTGCATTGATCTCTATGGGAAAATAAGCTGCCATCTTGGTTGGTATGGTGGGTGAAATGTTTTAGCAATTTGGCAAAAACTTCTTTTTGATGTAACTTTGAATTCCTTTTTTTGAAAATATTTTCAATTTCAACATTTTATGAAATAGCCTACATAAGAGTACATGTAATTCCCCAACAACACAAATTGTAACATGCAGCCATTAATGGATGCAGCCATCTTCATCATGATGTGCATCATCTGCACTGCCAATCACTACCATGACAACACATCTGTGGAGCAATCACACAGTCTCTTCCACAACTGTTCTCTCATAATCATGTGAATTGTGCATGGCTACTCTCGGTTCTATATTGCTATAATCACTGCACGTCAGTATGGCCGTATATCGGTAGACTGGTGATAATAGCATATTCAACGTATAATTTCAGGATGAATTGACAAGGATTACCAGGATTGGAAACGAGACCTACTTAAGACAGTGTTTTGACCTGTGCATATGGTTGATCAATGATGGGAAATAGGACGCAGGTGATGGCATCGAGATAAACAATAGACGAAATATTACAAAGTAGAGCAAATTAGTAAATAGCATGGCCGTCAGATTTTATAAAACAAGTTGATATAAAATTAAAAGTATTGATTCACATCTCATTGTTGGAAACTTAGTTGGCTTGAAAAAGCGAACCTCTGACTTTTTTGTTACAATACATGAAAATAGAAAATCTTTTTTCAAACAATTTACTGATATTTATGTTAACTTGTGGCCGACTAATGTGTTTTTAGTAGTACAGAGATGAGTCTGAATGTTCTGACCTTTATTTTAACATGTTTAATGGACATACTAATACGCTTAAATTCATAAAAAGTTTTTACTGGCATCAAAATCATCTAATTATCTATCGAGAGTACACCATCCTCTAATCCCTAGAAGGCATCATGCATTCAGAAGCATAAACAGCTCAATGAACTTCAGTCCTGGCAGATGAGGTTGAGGATGGATGTAGCTGACATGTACAAAGTCTAGTTTCTATTTGAGAGACATTCAAACAAACATGTCTCTTAGTTACTTGCAATTGTAAACAAGTGTCAGTTGCTCATGCGAGCAGAGAGAGATTGTTCAGTTTAATGTCCTTTATTGAAAATACCAATTCAAATAAAAGCATAAGTAATGGGCCCCATTTTATATAAGGGAAATGGTTTTATAGCTAAATATTTTACAGTAAAACTATTGACTTTTTTCATTACATTTCATATAATATAATTTTTCATGATTCATCATGTACTTTTCTTCATAACTAATTGCTGAGTATAAAACTGTGTACTAATTAGCAATAAAGTACAGAAATTATGTTATCATTGCTTTTTTTTTTCCATTTCAGCATTTTTCTGATCATATTGTGGTAGATCATGATGACAATTTGACATGAATTGGTTCACGCTAGTCTAACTCTCGGCCAAATCAATGTTATATTGGCTATTTTCACACCTTGCACCAGACATGCCTGGTTCGATTCCTGGCTTCAGTAAAATAGATTAACAGTGAGCCCTCACAAAGAGACAGAGATGAAGCTGTCTGCTTCAAATGCTAAACATTAGAAATTAGCATAAGTCATTTTCAGTCTCTTATTCTAGAAACTGACAAGTAGTTTCATGTAACTCTTTTTAGGTCGGTCTAGTTAAATTGAAAAAGTTATAATTTTCCAGAAATTGTTGGGACTACTTGTTAACCTTTTCCTGTCGTAGGGCGTATGGGGTACGCCCTAAATCACTGCCAGCTCAGACGTAGTATACAAATATATACCGACTTGAAGATCTCTGGTTAAAACTATGAGCCTGAAGTGACTAAAATTGCTATTTTACTGAGGGGGCGCAGCCCCGAAGTAAAATAGCAAAATTTTAGTCACTGAAGGATCATAGTTTTAATCCAGAAATCTGAAAAAGTCGGTATATATTTGTTTTATATACCGCATTAATAAATTTCTGATTTCGGTAATTTTCATGCGCTAAAAAAATCTAATTTAGTAAAGTTAAAAATTTGAAAAAAATGCACTCACACAATGCTTACAAGGAATGCGTGCGTAGGAAAGTGCGCGCAATTGCTTGCGCGTACAAGTTTGATGAGTGCGTAATTTCGTGCGTGAAAGTTGCTTCGCGTATAAGGTAAATGTAGTAAGCGTTATATAGTATATCCGAAAGTGCTAAATAGTACTTTCAAAAGTACTATTTAGCGCCATATAGTACTTTCAAAAGTACTATTTAGCGCCATATAGTACTTTCAAAAGTACTATTTAGGGCTTTCATCAATCTGGTTAAAGCTATTTGAAGTCATGTGATCGGGTTTTATCCAATCAACTCTGTTAAATTTATTAATGCGGTATATAATACGTCCTAACTAACACTGAAGTATAACTATTTTCACTGCCTCTTACCTTCCAAAACACTATCACAGGTAATGTATACAGTTCATAACGGTCTATTGTGTTGATGTTTGATTGAATTATGTAGAATATTTCTAAAGATAAATTTAATTTACTTTAGAAGTCAGTTTACAGTAAAATGCCTTCAGCCTGGGTGGAAAAAGTGGTCTGACTGAAAAGGGTTAAATAAGACCTCATTTTATAAATGCTTCCGACTAGCAAAGCAAGTTCCAAAATAAAATAAACACGATTGAAATAAAACCATTTATCATCATACAGATGATTTGATACAGGTAATGTGAATCGAAACGACTCCAAAAATAGGGCAATGTGACAATCTGACACCAAACATTACACCGATATTACGCTTTTGGGTTTTGTTTTCTCTTGTTATACAATCACTCATCTCTTCTGGATTCTCATGTTTCACTTAATTGCCTTTGATCCAATTTCATCAAATCTGTATCTGATGATCACACAAAACAAACATCACATCTGATCATTTCGTTCCAGAAAATACAGCAAAGAAAGAAATATTTCCAGTTTTGAAATTTTTGCAAATGCTGCTTTTAGTCTTTTCTCTATGACATAAAAATTTACTATTTGGCATAAGTTTGCTACAAAAATCAACAAATTATATACAATAGCTGCATTTAATTTCACAATTTCAGATCTTGAACAAAATTGGCAAAAATTGAAATGCTGTGAATAATTCTGGCCTTAAAGTAGTCTTTTGCAAAAACTCTAATGGTTCGAAATGATTACTTTGTCATCTGTCAGTAAAGAATTTATAAAAGACTAAGAGCTGCTTGCTTTCAGAAATGCTGTAGTGTTGAAGTGTTTCTATAAATAAAATTGATCATTAATGATGGCACCAGCATGATCAGTCACTTCATGTCTTATAAATATACATGGACTTGATGTTCGTGTGGAGTCTTCATGCCACATTTCTGGCATTCGTCGCAGCAATGAGGCCTACTTCATCTTTCACATTGAACAGGTCAATTCAATACATCCCTGATGTCCATTCTTTTCTCAAGAAAAGAATATTTCAAAAATCATCTCAGATGGATGTTTAATTAAACAAACTCACAGGATTGAATCCTCTAATACCTACAATGCAAGCACAGATATTTATACTGAGGGCGTTTTGACAGAAATATGAACTTTAACTACGGGCACTGCTTTAACATTCCCGTATGTTAAATTCATGTTCAGTCAATACATAGGATATAAATTAGAATTACTGCAATTAATTTTGATTGTTAATGTGCATGCTTTCAGTCAAATAGACGCCAACTGACTGCACTTCTACCACATTCCATTGTTGTACAGCAGATGTCAGTTCCAGTGAGATCCCTACTATCAATCATGATGACTATGAATGACACCTAGTTCTGATAAATCAATAGCGTAATTCAACTGTGCATTTATATGACACTACAAATAAAAACATATTAAAACAACTGAATATTTTAGGTCAATGCTGATTAACAAATATAATTGTTTTTAATCTATGAAAAAAACCAACAATTTCCCCTTTAATTAATTCACTTGAAAATTTGATTGATAAAAGCGGGCTCACACTGAATAGGGGAAACCAGAAGCAACGTTAAGCTGCAAATGATACTTTTCCTTTGTAGTTGTTGTCCAGTTTTATGATGTCAACAACCACTGATGAAATCACAATGGCAAGGAATGGAGTTGCAATGAAGTACATTAATAAAGTACAATCACAGTAAGAATAATTTGTAAACACTAAACATAATTAAATCATAAACCAAAACATAATTTATTGATAAAAAAGTAGAACAGAAGGTTAAAATCTTCTGTGATTTAATGTCAAAGTTTAAAATGCTAGTAAACAGAACCTAAAATTATTGAAAAAACAACCCTGTTAAATATTTAATTGTTAATCAATAGATATGTTCCCAGCTGCAGTTGAAACTTTTGGCAGATGTTTCTTTTTGTTTTGTTTTTGATGTGTCATGTTGTCATGGTTACAACACAAATAAAAACAACAAAGATAATACAATTATTAATATTATAATCTCTCACAAACACAATTATATTAAGATCTGGCTCATTTAGTTTTCCTTCGAATAAAACTGTGTGGTAAACGTGAAATCACACACAATATTTTGTGATGAAAAAATAAAACTTTAAATTCCATGATTTTTCTTTCTACATGTATAATATTCAGAGTACTATATTATGTGCTAAGTATCAAAAAGGCAATTATCCACAATCCACAATCCACACTCCACAGTCTCATCTCACCACACTCCACAGTCTCATCTCAAGGAACTCCTATCAATCAAAAATTCAAATTTACAGACACAAAATATTTTAAAGTTACCGTAAACAAGGCCAGATCAAGGGGAGGGCATAGGCCCCTATCTAGACTCATCTATCAGTTGCCAAAGACATCAATGTTTTTAAAATGAAAATTGTGATTAATTTGAAATATTTATTTTTCAAAATAAATATTATGAAATATTTATTTTTCAAAATATTTTTTTTCAGGCTTTTCTCTTGATCATTTTTGTTTTGACATATCTTCTTACAACACCCACCAATTGTTCCAAAAATCCTGGATCTGGTCCTACTGAATGTTAATATCAATCAAGCAGATGTCATCTGTGCCCTTCACCACTTCACCTGAACTACCAAGTTTCTTCAAAATAATTTGGTTTCCATTAACCAAGTTCAAGGGTCCCATATTGTGAATTGTCATTTTTGATGACAGATATTCAACAAAAACAATCATTGAAACTGACATGTAAAGAATAAACTAAACTGATTTTAATTATCATAATGGATATTTTATGGCTGTTAATGAATAGATGTATTTGTCAGATAATTAAACTCTGACATTACTAATTGTCTTGTCTCCTTCAATCTGTAAGCCATGAGTGAACTTTGGTATCAACACAGTTATTTGTTTGCTGTCTTTCATCTGCAGGGAAATAAAGTAAAAGCTTTAGCTTTGAAGGCTCTTCTGTTTGCAAGAGACAATTTTGCTTGATCACACAAGATAGTTAGTTGACAACTTTTCTGATCACACAGCCTATAGACTGATGATCTTGATCAGATTTTGGGATAATCTTTAATCAGGCTTTATATAAGAAATATGTAGGGCCCTATCTAGTGCAAAAAGGGCATATTGTACTTCGATGATTAAAGACAAGATAGCATAAATGGAGTTAATTATGATTAATAAATGTATGAACATTCATGATTAAAGAGGGGGGGGGGGTGGTTGTCTTTTATTCCATGAGAAACATTTGAGATATTTAGCCCAGGCTATTATATGATTTTACTTCAAATTCTTATTACCAAATACCCTAGTATCTTCTTCCATACATTAACATTATCATTTAACCATGAGACTTTTTTCACACTTCCTGACTAAAAACTACCTTATTTGAAAGTTGCATGTCTAAAATGAGTGGTTTCCCCTGGATTTGAACCTGGGACATCTTGCTAGCACTCTGGTTCAGTTTGGCAGCACCTCCATGATTACCTATAGGTAATTCCATTCTATGATGTATTTGGACCTAAAATTGATTATTTTCCTCTTCAAAATGGCTAATGTTATTCTATGTAAAGTCATTATAAATGTCAATTACAATTCGCAGTATTATCATCTCTTTTATGCTCATAAAATAATAAATGATCAAACTTCAACTTTTGAACTTCCTATTCAAATTGTACACAGTATGTCTGAGAAGTTCAAGCTTTAATGATAGACCTTGCCTATCATGAGAAAGACCAAAATAGATTGAGGACACACAGAGGGCTGTCTGCTGGAGGATAATGGGCATACCAAAGATACCATGTAGGCCATCGTAAGCACACACCACTAAATCAACAGAGCAAATGGTAAAGATGGCAATTGTCACTGCATGCGAATTTCTGTGAATTTCATACGGATAAAGATTTCAAACGGTTCAAAGGCTTCTGATTAAGCAGTTTTACAATACATGTACGAATGACATTCAAAAATGGAAAATCAACATCAATAGTAAACATTGTCTAAAACTTATTATATAACTCATACAAAGATTCTAGTCATTTGATTGGTTGAAGGATGTTCATCATTTTTTCCATTTACAACTCTTCGACAAGAGTGCATTTTTTATTTTCCATTGCACTCGGCCCATGCAATGGAAAATAAAAAAGCACTCTGGTTTTAGTGTGCTCACTGTCATGCTGTATATCATTCATTGTAAATAAAATTCAGAACATCGTTGTATCTTTGAACAATATAATACAATGCAAGAATACAAGAATATTTGTATGAGTTATATAAAACAAATAATGAATGTTTCAATTCGTGCAATGGAGAGAATATTCTCATTCGATGAAAGATGAAATGTCCCATTTAACTCGGCTTCGCCTCGTTAAATGGAACATTTCATCTTTCATCTCATGAGAATATTCTTCCCATTGCACTCATAACATTCATTATTTGTATACTATCGATCAGTGATCACTGAGACATTTTTAATACATAAACAACTTCTTTTTCTAACAAAAAGTAGAACTTGTAAAGTATGAGTCTCGTATAATTTTATAACAGAAAATAACATATCTATATCTTCTTGGTTATTATTATCGCCCCTGATCTATACGGAAAGGCCTAATGTATATTTTTATATACACTTGGTGAATCAAAAGATCAGGTCTACGTAGAAGCCCGGGAGCGGGGCACTCAACTTTGAAAGTGGTAGGTATGTCAGACGCGAAGCACATAAATGGGGGTCAGGTGAACTGATTTCCTGTAAAAAATTGGACCTTTGAAACCTATATTTGGGGGTCTAGTGAACTGAAATTTTGCCCAAAAATAGCCTCCTTAGCAGACAATTTTTGCATTTCCGGAGCAATTTTGGCAGTTGGAGCTAAAATGTTGTAGTTTCCCTCAAAAACGGGGTCAAAAGAACTGAATCATCCTGAAAATGGTGATCTAGCGAGCGGCCTAATAAAAGGGAGTCTTGACCGCTGGACATATATATCCTGCCCACATATGTGAGTGCCCCCCAGGGGTAGAAGCAAAACATGATGTGTGCTCTATCAGAATTTGAGAGTAATTTAGAAACACTTGCAAGGTTGGCTTATAACAAACACAAACTTCTGAGATGGAGATGTAGAGATAGACCTTGACATTAAGACATTGGTTGCCAAGATGCTCATCTCATTCTACTTTGAAGTTGAGGAACAGCAACAAAAGGACATACCATCACGACATCTTTAATTGAACAAACAGATCATGTTGATACTGATAGCAATTAATAAATGACAAATGTCAGACAGTATATATGCCTACTGTTTACAATTTTCAAAAGTAACCTTTTCAGGTGAGTAAGATAAGATATCGATCGTTCCGCGTTCGAGTCCAGCTGGGGGCTGAGTGTGCGAAAACTGTATATTCTATGAGGGTGTGAATTGCTCAAGCTAGGGTTGCGCCAATATGTAGGCCGCAGTAAGCCCTTTGGCCCCAGGGAGTCCAGGTAGTGATTTAACCCAATGATTAGAACTGCTCTGTAAAGTGTGCTGAGGCCGTGTGGATTACAAGTCAGGGGGACGGCGTAGTGCACTATAAATCACCTGCAATTTATTTATTTTTATTTGAGTATTATGCCTCCAGTCTAAATTTCTCTAATCTAAATGAAGCACAAATCAAAAATGTATATTAATGACAATTTTTTATCTCTAATCTAATTGCTCTTTGCAGAGAATAAAATATGGACTCAAAAAGAAGAGGGAAGGCCTGTCACATTCAGGACATCAGTAGTTTTCATTACTTTAAATGCATTTCAATCATGCATTATTGATTTAAAGGTCTATCTTAGCATGTGTGTAATTTAGTTTTAACTGATTAAACTTGACCTCTGAAATACATATTATGAAATTTTAACCTTCATTTGCTTCTTGTTTTCTCTTGAGAGGCAAAAGAAAATACGCAACCCTGGGGATGAGGCTGTTATGAAAATACAAAAGAAATAGAAAATAGGTATACCAATAATTTTACATTTTATGCTATATCTCCAAAAGTATAAAGAATTTGGAGGCCAAATTTTGGATTTAGAATCAGAAAAATATGGGCTTTGATATGGTATCAAATATATACTACTTCCGGTTGAGCCCAGGGGGTTAGAATGTGATCGGAACCTACACCTTTAACATGAATATGTGAATGATAAAATTTGATGCAACACATATTCATGATTAATCAATAGGATGCATAAAATATGGTACCCAATGTGACGAAAAGTATCTGGACAAGCTGTCAAAAATTCTCCTTTAGAAAATTTCTTTGTCATTGTTGTTTAAATTTAGTACCTTTTACAAAGTCCCAAAAGTATTCTGGGAAGATGGGATGCAGCTGAAAACATAATTTTCTTTTGATATGTTCATCAGCATAAAAGCAACATCCATAGGCTATCCAACTTCTAATAAACTCTACATGACTCACCAATTCAGTGTCCATCCCATGACAGACAAAACAAAATATTTGCTCTTCATCTCGAGACATCCCTGCCATTATCCTGCATCCTCATCTCCATTTCAAATGTCACCAGTTTTTCCATCAACACGTATCTCTAGGCTGTATAAATCACATCACTACGTGCCAAAACTAGGATTAAACACAACATTCACGTGTTGATTATTCCCAGTAGGCATTACCAGGTACAAGCGATTAACTCTCGCTTTAGGATCAGCACCTTTGGTTGTTACTGTATGCAAGGTACATAGGTTCAATAGCCTAAACTGGCTAATAGACCTGTGAATTGTATACAACAGTGTTTTTCTTTCCTCATACTAAATTCTTGTGAGGCAAACTTTCTTTGCACTTTTAGACACATTGTGATGTTAAAATACTTTCTGTTTTCACATTCACATACCTACTATCATAGGTTTCTAAATGATTCTGTCTTGTAAAAGAAAGAAATTTCTGACATGGAGATTGATTAAGCCTTTGTTTGAACAAACAATTTAATAGACTAAAGCTGAAATTTGCAAAGACAGAATTTGAGGATGCCTATGGTTGCTTAAAGAAGTAATCCTTTGTATCAGAACTATTCATCTTTTCGGTGATCTTACATCAAAAAGACTTAATTCAATGATTAAAGAAATTGTCTTTTACATCTGGTCTGTCAATCTTTTCCGTACTTTCACAGCAAAAATAATTAATTTATATAAACTTGTTTTATAGCATTTCTGAATTCTTGAACCCAAACTCCAGATGTACTGCACCATTATTATTGATGGAGCTATTATCCATTACCTTTTGAGTTACATGTAGTGACAGAAATTATTTTCTATAGTTTTACTAAATATAGGCCTATATGAACAAACTATTGTGTGAAAAGCTCTTACATTGGAAAGCATTAACCAGATAATTTTGTTCCAATTGCAATTTGTCACTAAACTAAAAGGCATTTCTTTTAAAACACCAAAAGCTATCTACACAAATTGCACTAAGATTCTCAGTATCTGTGTCAAGCTAACAGAGATTCTAAATTGAATTGCTTCTAGCTTAACACAGAATTCTAGTTTTGTCTTATCATCTAGAAGTCAAAACAAGATCATTATTCAGTAGAGAATTCCCCATCAATCAAGCCATGGCTTGGATTAACTGGTTATGTCTGGGGTGCTTCTTTAACCTATAAGATGTTTTTAGAACCTTAATTCAGTGTTAACTTTTGTTATAATTGGTAAATCACAGCTGAATGTACATGATAAAATCTGGGGCAAAAAACTTCCTACATTCCACAATAGTCACAGAAATTATTTTCTACAGTTTCAGTAAATATTAACACATTATTGTGTGAAAAGCTTCTACATTCCATAAGGGAACTTTTTTATCAAATAGAACGAACTATCCAGATAATTTTGTTCCAATTTGGTATTTCTCAAATACCAAAGGCTATCAACACAAATTGCACCAAGATTCTCAGTATCTGTGTCAAGCTAACACATATTCTAAATTGAATTGCTTCAAGCTTAATACAGAATTCTAGTTTTGTCTTATCATCTAGAAGTCAAAACAAGATCATTATTCAGTAGAGAATTCCACAACAATCAAGCCATGGCTCAGATTAACTGGTTATGTCTGGGGTGTTTCTCAAAACCTACAAGGTGTTTTTAGAACTTAAAATCAGTTGTTAACTTTTATTATACCTGGTAAATCACTGCTTAATATAGGCCTACATGATAAAATCTGCCTTGAGTTTTTCAAAAGACTATCAAATGCATGATTTTCATATGAGCTAAAAGTTTTTGCTAAAAAGAGTTATGTTGACATCTAATGTAATATGACAGTTACAGCATTATGCCTATCTACAGATTTTAGTGTAAATGTCAAAATGAAGTTCAACCCTTGGTTCCCCTGTAGAAGAACAGATATTGGTTTTATTCATTGATAAAGAACATTGATAACTTTTGTTATACTAGGTAAGTCACTGCTGAATGTACATGATGATATCTGTCTTGAATTTGTCCAATTACTATCAAATTCATGGTTTTCAAATGAGCAAACTTGCTAAAAAGAGTTATGTTGACATCTAAAGTAATATGACAGTTACAGCATTATGCTTATCTACAGATTTTAGTGTAAATATCAAAATGAAGTTCAAGCCTGGGTTCCACTGTTTATATAGAAGAACAGATATTGGTTTTATTCATACAGACTTGGTACATTAAATGTTCCCAAGAATGCTGATGTTATCTGCATCACATTAAACAATTGCTCAAAGCTAAGAAATAACACTTTTCTGCCCTCATCCAGATTTACCTGATATGTCCCAGTTCCCAGTTTGCCTCATAATGAGGGATCAAGTTGGCAAATGGATACTTTAATTTCTTTGCATTTGAAGGCATCATTACAGATATAGATTTTATATCACAACTTCTGATTTAGCTCTTGACCTAGATGTATATGCTTGGATGATGTATAGAAAGTAAAAAAAGATCAACACTGCCTTGCCATACTCATTTAAAGCTACCTTTATATTGTAAATAGTTCGCCAGACTTGAATCAATATCTTCGATCTTCTGCATGCTTTGCAAAACATCACAAGATGCCATTTAAACCTCGGATTACATAAGGTATTCAGGGGTACGGGCAAGGTTGTATAAATACTGTGCTGGCTTGAACTGGACATCATTCTCTCCAGTAAAATGATATTTGTAGCAAATTTACATTATAGCAAATGTACATTTTCTGTGGCAATGTAGCAGGGTTGTTTTAGCTTAATACTGCTCCAGGTCAGATTGGATTTAAACACTTGAGTTGTTAATTTAATTGAAAAGCCTGTGAGTTGTTTTTTTGCAGTGGTATTGAAGTGACTCATCTTACACTCTATGCATAAAATTGTCACAAAATTTAGCCGGGTATCTAGTGGGTTTTACTTACATGTAAGGTATGCTAAAATTTGTATAAAATTATACATTTAATCACTCATCCAAAAGGTTCCATAAATCAGCTCCTTTCTTGATCAAAATATCTTGAAATCATGGGTCAATTATCCTACATAAAATGTTTGTCAACACATTTTTTTTAAATCTTATGGATCAATTTTCAAATAAGGAATCATATTTTGTTTAAAAATCAAATTTAACTAGCACCCCTCCCCCTCATAACTTCCTAACTTGAGCAAATCTCCATGCTTGATGGCAATTTCTTCATCATGCCTGACCTCTTTAATCCAGGTATCCAATCTGACTTGAAACACCTCTAACAACAAACTGAATCACCCAGGGACAGAGGTTTATCACCATCCATCAGGAAAAATTACGACCCAACCAACCATGTGGGTAGTACTGACCATGTTGAATTTTATAAGATGTTGGCTTTGCAATAACCATTGCAAAGGTAGTGAGAAAAATCACTTTGAGTCTCGTATGATTTTATAACAGAAAATACAGTGGAACCTCGTTAACACAAAATCTGTTAACACAAAAAACCCTGATAACACAAAATAGATGTTTGGTCCCACTGTGAATTTTCTATTCAAATTCAGTGTGGATAACACAAAATCCTGATAGCACAAACTAAAATGATGTCCCCGGTGATTTTGTGTTAACGAGGTTCCACTGTATAATATCTATATTATCGCCCTGTTGGTAGTGTGGTAAAATCAGGTCTAGAAACAAAATATGGTGTGTACTGTATCAGAATCTTAGCACTTGCAAGGTTTACTTACAGCGAATACAAACTTCTGAGATGGAGATGTAGAGATAGACCTTGACATTAAGACATTGCCAAGATGCTCACCTCATTCAACTTTGAAGTTGAGGAACAGCAACAAGATGACATACCATCACCATATCTTTAATTGAACAAACAGATCATGTTGATACTGATAGCAATTAATAAATGACAAATGGCAGACAGTATATAGCCTATGCCTACTGTTTACAATCTTCAAAACTGTGCAGGATTACAGAACTACTGGATTTGAAAATTTCGTGCAGAATTGCATGATAGAAATAATTCGTGCAGATTTACATGAAGGATAAACCTAAATGAGGCACAAATCAAAATTTATAATAATGACAATCTTTTTTCTCTAATTGCTCCTTTGCAGAGAACAGAATACAGACTCGAAAAAAGGGAAGGCCTGTCACATTCAGGACATTAGTTTTCATTATTTTTTTATGCATTTCAATCATGCATTTTTGATTTAACATGAATATGTGAGTGATAAAGTTTGATGCAACACAAATTCATGATTAACCAATAGGATGCATAAAATATGTAACCCAACATGACTACACTGTCTCTGGACAAGCTGTCAAAGTACCTTTTACAAAGTCCCAAAAGTATTCTGGGAAGATGGAATTGGCTGAAAATACAATTTTCTTTTGATATGTTCATCAGCATAAAAGCAACATCCATAGGCTATCCAACTTCTAAGAAAGTCTGTATGACTCACCAATTCAGTGTCCATCCCATGATAGACAAAACAAAATATTTGCTCTTCATCTCGAGACATCCCTGCCATTATCCTGCATCCTCATCTCCATTTCAAATGTCACCAGTTTATACATCAACACGCATCTCCAGAGGTGGGTACAATACACGGGTAAATGTCTTACACGGATTATTAATACACCAATTATTTGGTGTTTCTACTAAATGACTTACCCGGGTTTGTTAAACTTAGTTGGCATTACCCAGGTAAGCATACTCGAGTAGAAAGTAGAAACAGGGTATTTGTGATGTTAAAATACTTTATGTTTTCACATTCACATACCTACACTGTTATACTGTTGGGCAATTTTTTAGCGTTGGTTAAACTATGAACAACCCAATTGTTGGGTAAATAATATTAACCAACTGTTGGTGAAATTTTACCCAATATTTGGGTAATTAGCTAAAACTTTTACCCAACAGTTAGGTAATTAGCCAACATTGTACGCAACTATTTACCCAGAAGTTGGGTTGTTCATAGTTGAACCAACGTTGGGTAAATTATTTGCCCAACGTTCTAACAGTGTACTATCAAAGGTTTCTAAATGATTCTGTCATGTAAAAAAGAAGAAAGTAATTTATAACATGGATATTAAGCATTTGTTTGAACAAAACAATTTAAAAAACTTGAGAAATTTGCAAGGACAGAATTTGAGGATGCCTATGGTTGCATAAATAAGTAAATCCTTTGTATCAGAACTTTTCATCTTTTCGGTAATCTTACATCAAAAAGATTCCATTCAATGCTTCAAGAACTTAATCTTTTACATCTGGTATGTCAATCTTTTCCATGTACTTTCACAGCAAAAATAATTCATTTTAAAAATATATACAAACTTGTTTTACAGCATTTCTGAATTCTTGAACCCAAAATCCAGATCTACTGCACCATTATTATTGATGGAGTTATTATCCATTACCTTTTGAGTCACATGTAGTGACAGAAATTATTTTCTATAGTTTTACTATTTATTATATGTGTACCGCCGCGGCAAAAGGGTCCAGTTGTCGGCTCGTACATGTTGCTCCTTGTAGCATATCTAATGTATGGTATTTGTATACATCAGATATGCTACAATGAGCAACATGTAGGAGTCGACAACTGGACCCTTTTGCCGCGGCGGTACACATATATGAACAAACTATTGTGTGAAAAGCTCCTACATTCCATTCCATAAGGGAACTTTTTTATCTATTGGGAAGACTTATCCAGATAATTTTGTTCCAATTTGTCACTTAAACTATATAAAGGTATTTCTCAAATACCAAAGGCTATCAACACAAATTGCACCAAGATTCTCAGTATCTGTGTCAAGATAACAGAGATTTTAAATTGAATTGCTTCAAGCTTAGCACAGAATTCTAATTTTGCCTTATCATCTAGAAGTCAAAACAAGATCATTATTCAGCAGAGAATTCCCCATCAATCAAGCCATGGCTTGGATTAACTGGTATGTCTGGGGTGCTTCTTTAACCTATTAGGTGTTTTTAGAACCTTAATTCAGTGTTAACTTTTATTATACTTGGTAAGTCGCCGCTGAATGTACATGATAAAATCTGGGGCAAAAAACTTCCTACATTCCCCAATAGTCACAGAAATTATTTTCTACAGTTTCAGTAAATATTAGCACATTATTGTGTGAAAAGCTCCTATTTTTTTATCAAATGGAAAGAACTATCCAGATAATTTTGTTCCA
Source organism: Ophiothrix spiculata (assembly GCA_000969725.1). Taxonomy (NCBI): domain Eukaryota; kingdom Metazoa; phylum Echinodermata; class Ophiuroidea; order Amphilepidida; family Ophiotrichidae; genus Ophiothrix; species Ophiothrix spiculata. The sequence goes on from JXSR01S010058.1 coordinate 23,693, forward strand.
ATTTGTCACTTAAACTATAAAGGCATTTCTCAAATACCAAAGGCTATCAACACAAATTGCACCAAGATTCTCAGTATCTGTGTCAAGCTAACAGAGATTCTAAATTGAATTGCTTCAAGCTTAACACAGAATTCTAGTTTTGTCTTATCATCTAGAAGTCAAAACAAGATTATTCAGCAGGGAATTCCCCATCAATCAAGCCATGGCTTGGATTAACTGGTTATGTCTGGGGTGCTTCTTAAAACCTACAACGATGGACACATGCCATTAGATCCATGATGAACTCATGGTCTCTTTCAAGTTCATACAAAAGTACCAACCTGGATAGCCAGAAATGGCTAATCTATGCATGCTGGCCAATGCATCTTTAAAAAGATGCCTAAAATAGAAAAGATAGCAAGAAAAAGAGAAAGAGAAAGATGGCCACTCCTAACACAATTGTACAATTATACTCTTAGCCCTTACTTTGTGAGAAAAGAAATCAGGAATTCTAATCTCATGCCCCGATGCAAAGAAATTTTCATATGAGCAATTTGTAAAAAGGGTTATGTTGACATCTAGTGTAATATGACAGTTACAGCATTATGCCTATCTACAGATCTACAGTGTAAATGTCAAAATGTAGTTCAACCCTTGGTTCCCCTGTTGGAGAACAGATATTGGTTTTATTCATAAAGACACAGTATATTAAATGTTCCCAAGAATGCTTATTTTATCTACATCACATTTATAATTGCTCAAAGCTAAGAAGTAAAGCTTTTCTGCCCTCATCCAGATTTACATGATCCTGATATGTTCCCAGTTTGCCTCTTCAATGAGGGATCAAGTTGGCAAATGGATACTTCAATTTCTTTGCATTTTGGAGGCATCATTGCAGACATAGATTATGTGTCACAACTTTTGATTTTGCTCTTGACCTAGATGTATATGCTTGGATGATGTATAGAAAGTAAAAAAAGATCAACACTGCCTTGCCATACTCATTTAAAGCTACCTTTAGATTGCAAATACTTCGCCAGACTTGAATCAATATCTTCGATCTTCAAATTGCTCCTGCATGCTTTGTAAAACATCACAAGATCCCATTTAAACCTCAGATTACATAAGGTATTCAGGGGTATGGACAAGGTTGTATAAATACTGTGCTGAGATCCCGGCTGGGATGAACTAGACATCACTCTCTTCAGCAAACCGATATTTGTAGCAAATTTACATTATAGCAAATTTTCATTTTCTGGTGCAAATAATACGGGTTGTTTTAGCTTAATACTGCTCCAGGTCAAATTGGATTTAACCACTTGAGTTGTTAATTTAAATGAAAAGCCTGTGAGTCTTTTTGCAGTGGTATTGAAGTGACTCATCTTACACTCTATGCATAAAATTGTCACAAAATTTATCTGGGTATCTAGGGGTCTTACATATATATGTAAAGCATACTAAAATATGTATAAAATTATACACATAACCATTCACTCAAAAGATTCCATAAACCTCAGCTCCTTTCTTGACCAAAATATCTTTATAAATGGGTAAATTATCCTATGTAAAATGTTTTCAACATATTTTTTTAACATATGACTCAATTTTTCAAATAAGGAATCACATTTTGTTTAAAAAATCAAATTTGACTAGCACCCCATCCCCTCATCATTCTGGATTCCTAATGAGCAAATATCCATGCTTGATGGCAGTTTCTTCATCATGTCTGACCTCTTTATCCAGGTATCCAATCTTACTTGAAACACCTCTAACAACAAACTGAATCATCTAGGGACAGAGGTTTATCGTTTATCACCATCCGTCTGAAAGTAAGACCCAACCAACAGTGGGGGCAGTACTGACCATGTTGAATCATTATAAGTGTTGGCTTTGAAGAACCATTGCAAAGGTAGTCAGAAAAATCCTTTTTTTTTCTGATGAATTTAAATTCACTTGTAATATTTTGGTAACCTAAACCCTAAAACCTAACCAAAACCAGGTGTCTGCCATTGCTGATCAATAAGCCGACAGGAGATCACACGGCCTGATGATGCTCCTTGGATGAGGAGTGATACTGTAGCTATCAATAACGGTAAGTCCAGTTGACCAGATTTAATTCATATTTTGCCATTGCTGACCCTAATGCTATCCCTAAACCTAACCCAAACCATAAATCTAACCTTTATATTTGATCCTAAAACCTAATTCTAACCCATTTAACAGGAAATAAAGGAAAAAACACAAGAATGTTACTGTCTAAAGAAAAATAAAAAGGTCGTCTGATTGCACTGCACAGACTGGGGTCTGTTTTTCAGCAATTTTCATCAGTTTCAAGCTAGCCATCTATTTGTATGGCAGTATTTGTATATAAACATTAAGACTTATGTCTAATAAGAAATATGTGTGCTTAATCTTGCCAATTTAATAGCATTCTACCAAAAACGTCAAATTTTTACACTTGCAAAAATGACATGCAGACTCTCTTTTTATGAAGAGATTTTCATTTTCCTTACCGAAAACCAAGCAAACAATTCTTCTATTTGGCTGAAAAAAGCACCAAATTTACGTGCCATGTATCAAACTCTGATAAATCGTCATAACACCATGCAGTCAATACCGTTAGCCATGAGTCTTAAGCTGGAGGTGTATTATGATAACTAGGGAATCGGTGCTAAGATATTAATGGAGTATTATTATTGATAAGCTAAGAAGTATACCACTATTCTGTATCCAACAAATAATTGTGCTTTAATGCATGTGAAATTATACCCCCCAAAAAACACATTATTTGTGCCACTGCTGGGTTGTCCCTTTAAACAGCAATCCTTAGCATGGGTGAAATGAACAGCTCCAATACTAACATTCCCAAATTAATTTCAGAAAAATGCTCTATTTTGGCTTACATTTCATCCCATTAAGAGATATGCAATATAATACATTATGTTATGGTCACACACATGTATAGTACTTGAGATTTTGCAAACTATCACAGGAGTAGCTAGCATTGCCCAAGGAAAAATCTTATTAACTCTTTCACTTGGGAGCCGCTCACAACGGCTCGCGAAAGCGTGCATGATTGGCCGGAATTTATTTTCGGCGTCACTATAAAAATATCTGTAAAGAAAAATTAATAAAAAAAAGAAGGAAATCTTAACTTCACCTGTAACTGCCTCATTCAAAGAGGTATCTAGCACCATCATCAATTTTGAAAACAAAATAAGGCTGGAGCTCTACAACTACATAAATGAATACCCTCGTGGCGCTCTGAGCAGCTTTTCATCCAAATAAAGAGCAATTTCTGACAATTTTATTCGAGAGCAAGAGTAAAAAATGGGTAGGTTGATTTCCACAGAAAAAATAATGACAGGTTAAATACAACAGTGTTCATATCATAAGTGAGTACATTATAAATGGACCCTTACAAGGTTTAAAATATTTGTTCTACAGAAGCTCCACATTTTCTTACTGTACCTGTGTTTGTATATCTATACTCTCCAAGAAGGTATCTCCACCACATGTCTTGAAGAACAGAATATGGACTGTCAGCTCGACTCTCTGCCATATTCTATATATCCAAAGCCAACATGGAGAACACATAGTAAGACACAGCGACAATCATCAAATGCGATGGTCCAAAAATGAAATATTAACAATGTGAAGATCCACTTTATATTAACGTGCATAAATGTTCATCAAATTATTAATAATCCATCTTTAATAATGCATCAGTAGGGTACTTCATTCATAAAGTCCATCGATTTCTCCTGCTCTAAATAATCATTATCTAAACAGGTATTGTTAATTATGAAAATCTCACCAAAAGCTAAAAATAGCACAAACAGCTGACTGCTGAAGATAAGCCTGGTAGCCTTCTTGTCCAGTCATATAGTTTTCAATTAAATTATGTGATCTACAAGTCCAACTTCATTATTATGAGCGCCTGATGACACAAAAATCCTGATATCACAAAATATATCATATCTGTTCAGGCTCTGTAGCTTTATAGCTTTCTTCACAAGATAGCTACACTTTTTGCAATTATTAATATGACTCTAATTGCCATCTCCTCTAGCTGTAGTCAAAAAGTGCACCTCACTGGTACCAGAAGATTAAGGTGCAGCTGTTTCTCCAACTCTGATGTAAATGGAGATGCATTTGGCTGGCTAACACATACCCATCCATTTCAACATAAACAAGATCATGAATTTAAGTTTGGAACATTGTTCAAAATAAAAACGGTTAATAAATTTAAGAGTTTGGAACATTATTTATAAATTGAAGTACATTAAAACATAGCTGGCTAGCATAAATCTACAACACACAATATCATGAATCATGTATCATGTTTATGACAGTGAAGTGCAAAACTTCTAAGTATTTCCGTAGCCAGACTGAAATGTTTGGCAGTACTTATCAACAAGATAAAATGTTTCAATTTACTTTTGTTTACATGATACACTGATATACTACCTTAATTAAAAGAAGTAAAATATATTCAAGCAAATTGGGTCAACCGATCTTATTTATTTATCAAATTCATGACTTTGCACTTGATTAATTTGATTTCCAGATGTTTACATTAATTCAATTTGTTTTTAGTGTTTTTTTCTCTCTGCTAGATGCACTGGTTTAATTATCATTTTTAATTTTTACTGTTTGTTGAGCCTGTTCAAACGCAAAACATATCTACTTGTGTAAACTTTTAGTTTAGTTTTGAGCCAACTTTTGTGACATTATAAAGAAACAAGAGTCTAAACTGGTCGAATTGGACCATTATGTAAATGTAAGTACCAGGGTGTAGGACAATCTACTAATGCCTATTTCAATTTAACTCAATTCTATGTGAAATTTTAATCCTGTTTAACAGTTTATCTTTCATTGAAATAAAGAGAAAAAAATAAAGTAGATCCACTAAGTTTAAAATACACTGAGAAAAAAAAGTGGTTTCTCCTTTTTCTAAGCGAAGGTCACACCCTTATGACCAACTACGAATGCCATACTGATGACTTTTTATCCATTTTGTATGAACTTTTAACAGTCTACAGTTCTACAGTTGCAATTTCGCAAAACAGTCGCTATTAAAAGTTTAGACAAATAGTCAAATAATCATCACAATATTGTTTGTAACTATAGTCGTACAAAATGTGACCCATCATATCGAAAGGTACCTTAATACCAGCATAGTAAATAACGAGATATGGGCCATTGAAACTGAGCATAGTCAAAAATCATGTCCAAGGTCGAATTCTAATTTCATTAGAAACGTTACCTTTGAAGTGTATTCTATAATATTAGTCGGGTTCGAACATCCAAAAAATAAGACAAATGTTTTAAAAACCAAGATGAAAATCCTTTCTCCATTCAAGTTTTGGGTACAGAAACTTTCAAACTCGATTTCTCAGAACTATAGTATTCTGATTCAGCCTGATGCCTTTTACCAATTTGGATCGAACATTCAATAACCAAAAGCAAAGTGTCATTTTAAAGCTTAAAATAAAATCTTTCAGATGACACCAAAAAATCAATTTTCATTTTGGGACCCTTAAGGTACCTTTTGATATGATGGGTCACAAATAGGTTTATTTGGCTTTTTCCATAAGACCTCAAATTAGTTGAAGATCTATGCTTCATGGCATCGATCAACATTTCTCTGCCCTCATCTTCCCACCTTCCATTGTTATAACATCACCTGAGTAAACTGCCAGCAAGCCTTCAGTAATGACATAACAGCTGAGTATAATATGACCTTGGCTATTAAAAGCTCCAACAGTCTTGTCTTGAAATGTTAAAGGTAACTTGCACATTATATCTTATTATCTTATTACTTGCCATCCCTCCCATCAGCAAGGTTTGAGTACATCATCTATTTTTAAACCAGTAACTTCTCCATTTACTGGTACAAGAAAACTTTAGATCATAAACAATTTCTTTTGAGATTATAGATTAACGAAAGTGTAAAAATATAGATGCCCAATTTCAAAGTATTGCTTTTCTCAGAGCTGAAAATCATTTTGTCTTATCCTAAAAATAACCATCTGAAAATATGCAGAAAATGTACTTCATACCTTCATTTACAAGAAAACTTCATAAACAAAAAAACTTCATAAACAATTTCCAATGAGATTAATTTTTGCAGAGCTGAAAAGTATCTTGTCTTATCCTAGAAATATCCATCTGACAATATGCTGAAAATGTACTACATAACAGTAGGCATATAAAATCATATTCATTATATATATTCTATGGACCGAGTCCCTGTTGGAAAGAGGGGAAGGACTGTCAGTGCAGGTTAGAAAAGAAGTGAATACATTCTTCAAAAATCAAGTATCAATTTTCAATTTGAATTTAAATCTGAATGTATAGGCCTAATATGCAACACTGCTGATGGAACAAAGCTAAGGAAGGCTGGGTTTGTGCAAAATTAGGTTGTTGGTTAGTCTCACTGGTCAGTAGGTTTTGATTTTGATTCAGGTCTCCATATACTTTAGTGATCAATAAACATAAGACCCTTGAAGATATACAAGAAAACTTCTGATTACAGAAATTTCATGTCACTACTTTTTGACCATCCTGTCTAACTAATCAAACAGAGTTAGTTAGTTTTTTACAAAACAAGCATAACTTTTGGCAATTCTGTTGGTCACTTTTAGTTGAAGGTTTATTCTACAAAACAATATCAAAAGGCCTCAAACTCAAGTTAACTGATCCTAATAGAAGGAGGCCATGTACTTTAAAGACATGCCACATTCAAGGCTTTTTAAAGGTTATACCACGTGTATCAAAAAAATTGTGCACGGATTAAAATTGATTTTGACCTTGATAAAAGCACCAAATCATATTTTTTTTGTTATTGTAGTAAAGCAGATTAAATAAGCTTTCAAATGCAGAAAAAATTATAGAAATCGGATGAAAAATAAAAAAGATATGACCAATTTTGTGAGTTCTTTTAGCTTTTATCATAATGCCATAACCCGTACTTGTGATATGTAATATCTTGCTTAACTGTGTAAATCCCGTTGGAATGGAAGAAAAAGAGACGTACTTACAAAATTGGTCATATCTTTATCATTTTTCATCCGATTTCCATAATTTTTTCTGCATTTGAAAGCTTATTAAATTTGCTTTACTGCAATAACAAAATAATTATGATTTAGGGCTTTTATCAAGGTCAAAATCAGTTTTAATCCTTGCACAATTTTTTTTGATACACGTGGTACTTCTCCTTATTCAGTGTCCTATAAGAAGCATAGTGAACAACATTCTCATGAGCAAAAGCTAATGAACTTAAACAATCTAGTGCTAGGATGAGTAACTCCATCTTTCATTCAATCAGCGATGACATTTCACCGACCCAATTTCATGTGCAATTTTTTAGAAAAAATCTTGATTAATGCATCAATTATTCCTGAAATGTCAGCTCAATAAAGCTTAACCCATCAACGTTTCAACTTGCGTTTCCATCATACCCAAGATTTAAACAGCACATGATTTGCTTTTAAGCAAAAGTGAACTCTTATTTATATCAATAGATATCGATCCAGTCATAAAATCACAAAATACAAGTGTTTTTTCTTTTCTTTTTCTTTTTTGTGGAAATTTCTCAACTTCCTACATACCCATTCAGTTGTCAGTAATTGTTAGTTCAAAACTCTTTTTCTAATGCCCTTGCTTTTTCTGTAACCATGGTTACTGTAGAATTTTGTAAAACTTCTGTTCTAATTCAATTTATTCATCAACTAAAGATTGTTCATGATAGCTGGATGTATGAAATGATCAGATCAGCATATATATGAGGGGTGCTCTGGCAAAATGAGAGGAAAGTCGCGAATTTCAAAATTGAGTTTATGACATATTTTAATTCTCTAGAATCTCAGCTTTTGAATGATACATAATATGCCACAATTTCTTTCTCCATTTTATATTTAGAGATGGAAATCTAAAGCTGTCCTCTGAATATATTGCAATAAAAATTACCTACAATTCGATTTCAAAGATACTGATTACTACAGTGAATAATAGCAACATGCAATCAACTAAACGTGAATAATTGCACTTCCCGGCAAAGTTGACCTTCAAAACTGTATGAATAGGTAAACATTTATGTATGAATGCGTTTATGTCAAAAAACAAAATTTGACTTTTTCATCTTATTTTTACTTCAGATGTCATTTATTCAAAATGTAGATTTGCGACTTTCCTCTCATTTTGCCGGAGCAGCCCACATATAGGTATAAAACATGGGGATGAAAGCCAAGCAATTGGTTAAAATATGATGATATAATTTACAGTTTGATTCTAACTTATTGTTGATTTCTACCTGTAACATTAGCAAGCATCAAGGTGGATGATACTGGTTTTTGGATCCTAAATTTCATAAACCTGATATAGCTATTCTAGCAACTCTATTTGCAAGGAACAAGTACATAAGGATTAGTGTCTGGAAATGTAAAACACTTGAATACGAAAGTTCACAAGTCATACCCTTATCAATGATTGTCTTGAAATTAAAGTCTCGCTCACTATTTGATTTGACTATCTTTTCATTTGTTTATGTACACATAGATGTATAATATCATACATATATTTCTAAGCACTTGACATTATAAATCTTTTCTATGTAAAAGCAGTTTTCAAAAAGCAGCAATTTAGGCTTGAAGAGCCAGGCAGCAGAGTTCCACATCAGAGTTATCTTCTGATGATAGTCAAACTGGGAGCAAAATTCAATTCACAGAAATTCTTCATCTATCAGCTTTATTTAAAGGGGCATTGGACAAAATTTTGAAATTTTGTTTAGTGGATGATTCACACTTCCTATGTTAGAAAATAACAGTCAATTACCAGATATCGGGAAAATTTTGATCAAAACCTTCTAAAAAGTAAACAATTTGAATTTTATTTTATTTGTTGATTTTGGGTATGAGGCTATTCTCTAAACGTATTTATTGATGCTATACAATGAGAAAGAACCAAAGATTTGTTTGTAAAACATTCCTTTCACATCATAGATTGCAGACAAATCAAAATAAATTTGGAATTTTCATTAGATCTCCTGAAAAGGACATTTCTGGAAATTCAACTATAGAGGGCAGTATTTATTGTTGTCGACAACGATAATTAAAAAGAAGGGAATATCTAAATATTTTGATATATAGGGTTTGAATATGACAATGAAACTTATCATGCTTATCATGCTATCATTATTACCGCTTATACTTCAAATAATGCAAAAATCTCAAAATGTTTGGGGAAAAGTTTGGGGATGATGCTGAACTTGTCCAATGCCCCTTTAACTAATTCCACTGGATTTATGGATGCAGCTACATTTTCCAACAGATTATATCTTATCAACAATCTTTTTTTTGCTTTGTAATACTAGTCAAGATTACAACTAAGTCATATTAAGATCAGGTTTGACAGAAATTAATTTCCAAGTCGTGTAGCATGGATTTAAAAAATCAGAGCTGATACACTCAATATAAACATAAATCGTTTATCAAAATGTTGTATTAATAATCTGGAAGCCAAATGTAACTTGACTGGTAATATAATAACCATAGTCATATTCAAGAAATCAAATCATACATCTATATGTATACCCACAATGTCAAAATTGACTGCTTCTTTATCTCAAGTCTATTTTTTAATGCAAGGCATCATGGTTCTCCTTTATTGCATTAGTATCGACAACCATGTTGCATCTAATAATAGTACATTCCACTTCAAGAAATGACTGTTATCACCTGGGACACCATTAGCTGTTTTTGTAATCTTTAACATAATCATAAAGGCCAGTATACCTTAAAACTCACATCATATTAAAAGATCATGGTAGAATTGGAACTTGAACCTTTTAACTTGCCCTGTATGCTTAGTGCATAGATCACGATCCAAGATGGCCTCCAGCTGGACCATATATGACAAGATGCATTTGATTTCTGGATCTGACAAACAAAGACAGTCAGGATGTCATGCCGACATCTAAAAAATGTCATCCTCTTGTTTATTCCTCACTTAAGATGGATGTATTATACCTGCTTTTATCCACCATTTACCAATGCTCTTTGATCCCTTTAAAAGCTTTTTGTCTCTAGGGGAATCCATCAAATTTTAACATGTAATACTCTATAACTATAAATTTGAATAATAACACTTCAATGTATTATAAAATGGACCAAATGCAGTTTAGGTCCAAACCATTCATCAAGTGGATGTAAATATGTATATACTATTATACTATTCAGTTCAGAATGTTATTTATGGTTTAATTTGTATTTAATGAAAGCCAAGGACCTATAATTTGACAATCAATTAGGTAGGAATAAAGTTGCCATCTTATTTCTCTATATTGTAGGTTTTCATAAGGATTTAAATTTATACATCAGCATAACTAGATTTTAAAAACAAAAATAGCAAAATATGTGCTTCTGATGAGAGAGGCCGACATACCTGAAAAGTTGTTTAGCTGCATGGCTGTAGCACACAAACCCAGCAAACCCAAAATATGGTTTTAACCTTTGGATGTTTCCTTTTCACATATCTTTGTATAATCATTTTAAATGGTTACATTTTAACCTTTGGATGTTTCCTTTTCACATCTAGGTATAATCATTTTAAATGGTTATTTTCATGTAAACATATTTGACCAATACTGTCAACATAAAATCCCCCTCTAAGAATGGACTGAATCTAAAATAATACAAATTCATTTTTAATGGACCCTGCATGAATACCCAACAGACCAACCTGGTTAAACAAAATTAATATAGTCCTTATAATCACACTTCTAAACTATTGAATGATGAGAAGTCTGTTGAGCTAGTTTTGCTTCTTGTTAAAGTTGCCTGTTCTTGCTTAATATTGTAACGAGCAGCTGCCTACCATGAGCAGGTGTAGCAGTCTCCAGGACTGTCTTGCATAAGTGTGAACACTTAATGATGCATGTGGGCATGCAGCGACCCATATTACTAGTATTATTAAACTCTGGTATTAAAGGTAGTCCCTTGATACCTGACAGAAAATATCTGTTTCTAAAAATTACATAAAAGTTACACAACTAGCAAAATTTCAAAGAGACTTCACATTTGTTGACATAAATAGAAAATAATTCCAAAACATATGTCATGTTATGGTGTTTCCGCTCCATTTTACATAATTTGTCCTATTTCACAAATTTAAGACTTTTAAGCCAGAACTTATATATAAGAGTTGTCTCCAAACTAATCAAATAATCAAAAATGGTATCTACATGTATACAAAACCTGCTGGTCCTGTTGGACACATTTTCAAAAACCGATGTAGCTAGCTTACCAATCTGTGACATACTTCTTTGCTAGGATATATTCATGAAAAAAATTCAAACCTTGCAACCAACAAAACAAAGGCTACAATGAATCAAAAAATCCATAAGAAAATTACAACCCTACCATAGTAAATCAAATCAAGGCCCTCTACTAGAAAACAAAGCCCCTACCATGATAAATCCAAGACAAAGTCCCACTAAAATCATACTTTATAACCACTGATTATTCCAAAAACAAACAAACTTGTGACATACCTTCTGTGTTCACAGTACTAGTGGTGGCAGTGACAGTACTCATCGTAGGCAAAGTCTTCTTCTTTTCCGATCCTTTCTTCTTTTCTGGCGTCATTTTCGCCGGTTCCTTGGTATATTGAACCATAGTTTGATCCGATGCCTTCTTATCTCCTTTCTTGCCTTTCTTGTCCTTTTTACCTGATACAAAAACAAAGAAATAATTTCACAATTGGAATGAGTATGTAATAATAAAACATGTGCTCATTCCCCTCCAACCAGCCCTTAGAGGCATTAAACTTCATCTTGTGCTTTTGGTGAAAATACATGTGAAGGGCGTAATTTGCCAAAATTGATTTATTCGCAGATTCATAATGTTTACAAAACACATACTACAAATTTTCAATTTAAAAAATGATTGGAAATATGAAATATATCTATATATTCTAAGGCCATTTAAAAGAAAGTATTTAGGCTTACTACATTCATCTCAGTTTCACCTTTTACTCCATGACTTTGACAACATTTGACAAACCATAACTTGATGACTTCTTGAAGCGAAGCATTTATAAGTTCACTGAGGTATTATTTAATCCGTAAGTTTTACATGGACTTTGCATTATTGTTTGGAAAAGAGAAAACAATGAAGTTCAATTGCTTGCTGGTTTTAGATGAACAGTCACATAAAAAATAAAATTGAGTGAAAATAATAGAATGTAAAATAATCATGCCAAATTAACACATTTGAAAAATATATAATACAAAAATCTTTATACTTTGTGTGAAAATACTGACTAGTAATGATCACAATGGTTTAAAAAGGGGCTTTTACACATGTCCCTTTTCTTGGTTATGTCTTCACTGTGAATTAGGAGTGCTGGAAATTACAATGATAATAAAATAACACTGCTTAATTTACTGTGTATAACTTTCGCTTCTCTCTGAAGGTAAAACAAAATGATTTCTCTGAGTTTCTCTAACATTCTACAAATTTAATTTGCCTCTAAATGAAAAAAAAAAATAGACTGATAGATTCCTCACTTCCTCAGCATATTCATGAATGAATCCATTGATCTTGCCATTATATAGCAAGCACGTGCATGCTTGCAACAGAAATTGGCTGATGATATCTCATGCATACAGCCTTGGTTTCTGCATCATATATTGCTATAGTAACATGCATTAACGATTCTAAGCAGTTTATCATCCATGATACTCACTACAATTCTATTTTCATCCACACTTAATATGGAGCAAATACACAAATATGTGAATGGCATTTCTACTCTAAAAATAAGCAATCTTTAAAAGATGTAGGAAAAAAGGGAGATTGAAATTGTCATTTACAATATTTGGACTGTGTATTTTGTTTACTGGATACAAGAAGATCAAAAGTGACATTTTGGGGCAAATTTGATTAATACATAATATCAAAATAGAGATGCAAAGACATATTTTGAACTTTAATCCTTTTTCCCAAACCAAATCACATTTATGAAACAACAAATTCTATTCAAGGACCATTGTCTATAAGTTTCATAAAATTCTATAGAGTTTATGGAAACAATGATGAAGTTTTTTAGGGAACAATGTTGGCCACAGACACACAAGCAGCCAGCCAGTCACAGGATCAAAGTTAACCCCATGTGTCTTTCTCGCAGATGACACAGTAAAAATTCACAAGGAATACAAAACAAAAAGGCGATTTCAGTCCAAAAAAATTCTCCAGCATAAGGACACAAAATTACTCAAAAACTTTTTGCTACCTTTTTTTCTGACAGTCATGGAACTTTATTTGTTACGTATACAGCCTTTTCTTTTTTACAACAATTAAAATGTTCTTATATCTTCTGATCCACACACTTCTGTGCCATTTAGTACGTCATAAGTTTCTACAATCGTTTGGATTAACGGACAGTCTCCTTAAAGGGACTTGCCTTCATTCTTCCAACTACTTTTTTACCTACATATTTTTTAACATGAATCGATAGAACATGTTTATAGTAATATAACCTACCCGTAGTTTTCCGTAATTTTGAGGAATATTGGAGAAAATTGCAATTCTTTACCAACTTTAATTTTTTTCTACGGAGCAAAAAATGTTGTGAAAACAGTTTCTAGTTTCAAATTTTTTAAACATCTTGGTTCTACACCTGAGATGAGCAAATTATTTTGTATTGAATTTGTTTATCTTTTAATATAATTGTATTAAAGTATCTCTAGGTGTTTTGTTTGATCGTTTTATCTGGCAAATCCATCCGAAATACAAATTTAGGATATAGATAACACAAGATAGTCACTCCACCATCTAAGAATGATATATATTGCAAATTAATTGTCTCTCAATTTGAGCCATGTGTATTTTTTTTGTACTTTTTTGAATTTCACTACACTCCAAGGCTGCGATAACATAGATGTATACATTATTTGCTATAAGCTTTTCGATGACTATATCTTATATAGGCACGTCGAGTTATACTTTTTTTTTCGAATAGTGCCCTCTTAATATGTGACCTGGTAGCATCAAAATAACATGTTTGATTGAAGCTATACACGTGCCCAAGTGAAATCGTGCACCGTATACCCGAATAGTATAGTTCTATGTGATCACATCCTTAGACTTTATTTAGAATATTTCTAAAAGTGTTTATTTTTAAGTCAAATCTAGGCTATTCCCTTTAAGACTGATCTGTGATTTCCTACATCCAGTCACACCTAAAACAAGGCTAGATAGCAGAGATGTCTGTCTGGAGGTCAATGTAACCTTCACTGCCACATCATTAGGCTAATGGAACTCAGTGCTATGTATTTTCTTCAAACTGTAATGAAGTAACTCTTTGAAGTTTTATTATTCATTCAAGACTCTTATGGCATGACAAGATCACAGCCATATAAATTGAGATAATATATTTTGAGATATCTTTCAACTTGACAACATCATACATACATACAAGAAGATTTTATAAAGCACCATGCACAGTGCTGAAACAATCAAAAACAACAAAAAATGCATGAAGAAAAAGAAAAAAAACTAAATAATTGAAAACAAATATATGTTATAGAGCTTTCTTTAAAACGGAGCTTATTCCACATTCTTGGGGTTTCAAATGTACGCTTGATTTGTAGCTGATCCTTATTGAGTGATACTGTTCAAGAGAGTAGGCGTAGACTTCGCTCCTCATGCGATAAAACCAGGCTCTATGTTCTTCATTCAGTTAAGAACGCTGGGGACCATTCGTTCTTAGTTGCGCCTCCACAGCTGTGGAATGTGTTGCCAATTCGGATCAGGGAGACGCTGTCTATGCCTATTTTCAAACGGTTGTTGAAAACGCATTTGTTTAAGTGAATTGTCTTGTTTTCTTACTTGGCTTCAAGTTTGCTTGTAAACTGTGTTTGTGTTAGTGCGCCATATAAGTTTATTTTTATTATTATTCATAAAACTGTAGTTGAGTTTACTCCCATGTTGCCAACAGATCCAAGTCCTATGCCAGGGTTGTACAAGTAAGCAGACTGAATATATCTAGGGCCAAGACTTGTTAAAGACTTCTATTATTGTATCATATATGGTCTTTTATGATAAATTTCTTTAAGTTTCTGACACCACGCTTCAACCAAAAGCTGATATGAAATTGTGCGGAACTTATTGATTTCTTAACATGAATTATTTTTTCCCAAAAGAGGTGTAGAATTGGAAAATAGAAACTTCTTTTAAGTACTTTAAAGGTATTATGCCATATGCAGGATTGCCATGTTGTCACAATCTCACAAAACTTGCTAAGGGAAATTGCATATGTCATCTATTATTCATTTTCAATCTGTAAAAACAACTTTTGTTTCACAAGTCCACCCACTGATAACCTGATTATGGAATCCAGAGCAGGGACACCTTTACAAAAT
>JXSR01S010058.1:41373-58877 GCA_000969725.1 Ophiothrix spiculata
GAGGCTTTAATTCTTTTTTTATTTAGTACCTGGATAAATTATCTTTAATATGATACCAAAAGTGTTATGGTTCGGTGACAACTTCTATCAAAAATAAAGACATTTGTCACGATTTTAATGATTTCTTGAAACGGCTCCACCTCTTTTGATATACCTATTTGTGACTTAGGTCCAATTCAAGTATTTTGCTTCTTGTTCAAGCTTTATTACTAGTCATTTCAACACAGTTCTCTTACTTTTCTTTTGTATTCTCCTTTCACATCTAGTATTTTCAATTTACAAAAATTGGGTGAAATGATGATAATTTAGATTCGATAATTTCTATTCTTGACAATAAATGTGCCTTTCCAGCTCCTAACAGCTGAAAATTCAGCAAACTCCATTTTGCGCTACAGGTGAAAATACATGCAAAGGTCGTAATTTGGTGAAAAGATTTTTTTTTCCGATTCACAATATTCATGCATTCTTCCAAACATTTTATTTTCAAAATGAACATAAGTATGAAAAATGCACATGCATTTAAAAGGACCATCAACAGAAGAGTATATAGCTTACTGATTTTTGAATGTATTTTTCTCAGTTTCATCTTTTATTCGATGACAAACTTTGACGGGACATAACTGGGACTTGCCGATGTCGAATAAATTTTATCAAGGTGTCATTTAAAAACGTAAAAAAGTGAAAATGACCAGGGGCCAACTTTGCGGTTGGTTTGAGCTAGACGGTCAAAAATAAGCTCTACCATTTTAATGTTTGAGAGATATTTTGGCAACAAAAATAATGTTATAACTTTTTTTAACCATAAATTTGAAAGGGAACGGCCTACAGTGGATACAGTTTTCTTCTGTGGATCAGAGCATAAACATTCCTTGTCCAGATTCCTTTTAAACATACAACACCATCCAAAAATATTGACAAAAGGCAAATAGCAAATATTTATTGAAAGTGAAATATATTGTTGATAAGATATCAAAATAAATGTAAAAAATGAAAACATAGTCCATGTTTAGCATTTATTTTAATGTGTTTCAACAAATGTATCGCTTTCAATAAATTTCTGTTAATGTTTGGATTGTTTGGTGACAGTGGAAAATATTGAGTAATTGGTGAAAGTCACTCTGGGAAATTGGTGTCTTTGGAGTCTTATTGAGAGCCCCTCCCCAACAATACACATTTTCCTAGTGAACACACATTCACTGATGCCCATGGTTTATTTAGCATGCGCTTCATTCCTTTGTTAAAAAAGCCATGTGATGTCAGGTGCCAAAATTACCAAAAGGTAGGCAAAGATCAACTTGTCATTTTGTTAGTAGTACTTTTTTCAAGATTCTTGAAATTCTATGGATACTGTATCACATTTTTATGTAGGGTGTTGATTTACATGGTTCAAGATCAAGGGGGTGTCCAGGGGTTAACAATGAGCTTGAACTCTTGACCCTACCTGTCAGAATCAAGCCTGAAGAAATAAGCAATGACACAGTAGAAGCTACTCACATTTATTGTTGTAATATAAAAGGATTACAAACAAATCAACTCAAATAACTACTATGCTGAAATTTAATGTTAAGAAAATAAATTAATTTCACTGTCAAAAAATAAGCAGTAGGTCAGTGAAATGATCAGTATTGGTGATGAGTTACTTTGTATTAATTTGACTAATCAAGGCATACTAGTATCTGGGGTCTGGGGTTCTTCTACTCCAAAATCTGAGTGCTTTTAAGAACCTGAATTTGTCGGGCATTTCATATTTATATAATGTTTTCATCATTCATTCATTCATTTGGTATTTATCAAAAGCACATTGTGACCCAAAGGTAATCAAATTACATGCAAATTTACAATAGAACTATAAAACTGGTAGTAATATCATTTGTAAATTTCAGCAAGAATAAAGAAATTGCACACAAATAGGCAAATGGTATTTGAAATAGTTCCCTTTCACTGAAAATCATTATGCTTAAATGAAACTAATGTTTTGTCAATGTAGCTTGACCTACTAAAATCTTAATGAATTCATTGAATGAAAATTACAAATGCAATTTACGTTCAACAAGTTCAGGACACATTCAAAGCATGTTCATAAATGTACCCTCCTTGTTGAAATGCGACCAAGACTTGTTAAAGACTTCTTTAAGTATCTCTAGAAGTTTTGTTTGATCTTTTATCTGGCAAATCCATCTGAGGTACAAATTTAGGAATACATCTAAGAATGATATAAATTGCAAATTAATTGTCTCTCAATTTGAGCCATTTCTGTGTCATTTTCTTGTAGTTTTTTGGATTTTACTACACTCTCAAGACATTATTTAAAATATTTCTTCAAGTTTTAATTTCTAAGTGGAATCTAGGCTAGTCCCTTTAAGAATGATCTGTGATTTCCTACATCCGGTCACACCTAAAACAAGGCTAGATAGCAAAGATGTCTGTCTGAATGTAACCTTCTCTGCCACATCATTAGGCTAATGGACCTAAGTCACGAATAGGTATATCAAATAAGGTGGAGCCGTTTCAAGAAATAATTATCATGACAAATGTCTTTATTTTTGATAGAAGTTGTCACCGAACCATAACACTTTTGGTATCATATTAAAGATAATTTATCCAGGTACTAAATAAAATAAGAATTAAAGCCACAGGTTTAGCAATAGTGAAGTAATTGACCAAAATGTCGAGCATATAGAAAAGTTGGTACAGTTAAGGTTTCAGTTGGAAAACTAGTCCAACACAGCATGACAGGACCATTGGTTTGTATAGGGCTTTGCTCAAACTTTTGTGTGTAACTCTGGAACCAAATAACGTACAGAGCTATGACATTGATTTTTATAAACTACAGATATTGTTTTTTTTTATTATCTATTTTTTATATTTTTATAAGCATTTAAACCCACGTACTTTTATTTCTGTTTAAAAATTGTGAACAGCAAAAACACCAATTTCCCTTTGTTTTTATGAGAAATTTGCCTCTATTTGTGCCATTTCCTGTTTTCATTTTGCCGTAACTTCAAAACTATCCGTGCTACAGGCCTATGACATGCAGTTCCATAAACTGCGTCTATTCATTAAGCTTATTGTGTATGTTTTGACTTGATTAGACTTAAACAAAGTCCGTACATTTAATATTTAAAACAAATTGACTGTGTAGAAAGGAAGCCAAATTTATCCTGAACATCGGCTGTGTGTGGAGCTTGTAGTTGAGTCTATTGTTGTAGGCAATTGATCAAATTGATGGTTGAACGCACACTCCACAGAGATGTATTGATTGGTGCTATAAACTTGTTTCACAGTCCAGTATTCGATGATTTAATGTGTTTGTTAACTGCACAAACCTGCCTTAACTTTTTGATATGTGGGTCAAGGGTGGAGCCGGTGGGGGTGGCGCCGGTGGGGGTGGCGCCCATAGCTTTATTCACAAAATTGCGGAAAAGTACGAAGATTTGAAGGCTTGTTATGTGAGATCTATAAATGGTAGAGCTGTCAGATTTTGATATTGTGTGCTGTAAAGTGCAAACTTTAATTACTGCACTGATTATCAAGGTTATTTTGAGTGTAGAGAATTTATGTACATAGTACTATACATAGCTATACATGACAAATAAAACATTTTGCACAAATATCATTTTTTGAGTACAGTTGTTTTGATATTTGAATGGGATGGTATGAAGGTCATTATGCACAGCTGAATGCACTTCTATGTCCTTTCACAAATCAAAACAAAGCTTTTTATACAGCTGGGTGCATATCTATTCAAGGCAGTGTTTCAGTTTCATGATTCAAGATAGATCAATAAATGAGCATTGATTTTGATTTGGGTGTCATGAATTGAATATGTGTATACCCACAGGTTTTGATTAGCTCTATTCTGTTTGCATGCGGGTATGCTTAAATCACTAAATTTGGCTTTAATTTTGATCACCCCCTCTACCTATTTAACCTAGACAGATGGTGACTTGTATTTGCATTATTAATGCAACACCAATAATGGTGTATTAGAACCAAGTTCGTTGTTGTTGTATATTCTCACGGTCTTCATGCAATATGCTAATTACTATACAATGGGTAATTATAATTTTTGACTTTTTAATGTTCCACCCTATATATTCTAACACACCCTGTATAATTTGGTTTGAAAATAGAACCATATAAATCCCTGATCTATAAGCTTTCCAAAAAGGTATACTTTTGTAGGTCTCTGGACTAAACATTAAATGATATGTTCTGTTAAAACAAAACAGACGCATTTTGACACAATTGCTGGTGTGAAACAATTTTTTTGACCAGTTGGTGACTAGTGTCCTAATGGAACTCAGTGCTATGTATTTTCTTCAAACTGTAATGAAGTAACTCTTTGAAGTTTCATTATTCATTCAAGTCTCTTATGGCATGACCAGACATCCAAATCACAGCCATATAATTTGCCAATATATTTTGAGATATCTGTCAATTTGACAACATTGAACAGAGGTTTTTATATAGCACCATGCACAGCGCTGAAACAATAAACAACAACAAAAAATGCATGAAGAAAAAGAAAAAACTTAATAACGGAAAACAAATATGTTATAGACCTTTCTTAAAAACGAAGCTGAGCACTAGCCCGCACTGATACTTGAAAGCTTATTCCACATTCTTGGGGCTTCAAAAGTATGCTTGATCTGCAGCTGATTCAAAAAAACTGTAGTTGAGTTTACTCCCATGTTACTAGCAGATCCGAGTCCTCTGCCAGGATTGTATAAAGTAAGCAGATACTGAACTGAATATATCTAGGGCAAAGACTTGTTAAGCACTTATATCCTATTATTGTACCGTATATGGGCTTTTATGATAAACTTCTTTAGGTTTCTGATACACTTCAACCAAAAGCTGATATGAAATTATGCAGAATTTATTGATTTCTTAACATTAATTATTTTTTCCCGACAGAGGTATAGAATTTGAAAATAGAAACTTCTTTTAAGTACTTTTAAAGGTATTATGCCATATGCAGGATTGTCATGTTGTCACAATCTCACAAAAACGTGCTAAGGGAAATTACATATGTCATGTATTATTCATTTTCAATCTGTAAAAACAACTTTTTGTTTCACAAGTCCACCCACTGATAACCTGATTGCGGAATCCAGAGCAGGGACACCTTTACAAAATGTTAAATATTCCTTCATGGGAACTTTACAACAACAACATCAGTGTAGTGAAAACGATCTGTTTCTTGCACGACATTAGAGTGTTTATTAGTGTGCTAGAATTTCTGGTTGGGTGCCAAGAACAGATTAAATGTGACGAAGGAGATGGTTTGACGCACTTTTCAAGTCGTAACATTATAGCACATTCGACATCAGCAGCCAATTCAAGTATTTTACTTCTTGTTCAAGCTCTATTACTAGTCATTTCAACCCAGTTTTCTTACTTTTCTTTTGTATTCTCCTTTTGCATCTAGTATTTTCAATTTACAAAAATGGGTGAAATGACGATAATTTAGATTCGATGGTTTCTATTCTTGACAATAAATGTGCCTTTCCAGCTCCTAACAGTTTATTGTCTATGTGGTGCATCACAATTGGAACAATGGAAGATGGAACAAAGGCACAAGGGAACAGCCTACAATGGATACAAGGCCTCTTACAACACAGATTTCCTCTGTGGATCGGAGCATAAACATTCCTTGCCCAGATTATACAACTCAACCCAAAAATAATGACAAAAGGAAAATAGCAAATATTTATTGAAAGCAAAATATATTGTTGATAACAGATATCAAACTAAATGTTAAAACTGGAAAATGAAAACATCACACTTTTAGTATTTGTTTTAATGTTTTTCAACAAATGTATCGCTTTCGATAAATTTCTGTTAATTTTTTGGATTCTTTGGTGACAGTGGAAAATATGCAGTAATTGGTGACAGTCACTCTGAGAAATTGGTGTCTTTAGAGCCTTATTGAGAGCCCCTCCCCAACAATACAACACTCTCCTAGTGATCACACATTCACTGATGCCCATGGTTTATTTGGCATGCGCTTTATTCCTTTAAACATGTTAAAAAATGCCATGTGATGCCAGGTGCCAAAAACCAAAAGGTATGCAAACATCAACTTGTCATTTTGTTTACTAGCACTTTTTTCAAGATTCTTGAAATTCTATGGATACTCCGGTTGGATACTGTATCCCACATTTTTATGTAGGGGCGTTGATGTACATGGTTCAATATCAAGGGGTGTCCAGGGGTTAACAATGAGCTTGACCTCTTGACCCCACCTGTCAGAATCAAGCCTGAAGAAATAAGCAATGACACAGTAGAAGCTACTCACATTTATTGCTGTAATTTGAAAGGATTACAAACAAAGAAACTCAAATAACAACTATGCTGAAATTTAATGTTAAGAAAATAAATTGATTTCACTGTCAAAATATAAGCAGTAGGTCAGTGAAATAATCAGTATTGGTGATGATTGTACTTTGTATTAAAGGAGGATTGGACAACATTTTGAAATTTTGTTTTTGGATGATTTACACTTCCTAAGTTAGAAAATGAAATTCAATTACCAGATATCAGGAAAATTTTGATCAAAACCTTCAAAAAAATCAAAAATTTGAATTTTATATTATTTGTTGATTTTGGGTATGAGGCTATTCTCTAAACGTATTTATTGATGCTATAGGCCCTACAATGAGAAAGAGCCAAAGATTTGTTTGTAAAACATTCCTTTCACATCATAGATTACAGAAAAATCAAAAGAAATTTGGGATTTTCATTAGATCTCCTGAAAAGGCCAATTCTAGAAATGTCGACAACTAAAAATAAGAGAATATCTAAATGGTATATAGGCTTTGAATTTGACAATGAAACTTTGCATGCTGTCATTATTACCATTAATACTTCAAATGATGCAAAAATCTCAAAATGTTTGGGGAAAAGTTTGGGGATGATGCTGAACTTGTCCAATGCCCCTTAATATGAACAATCAAGGCATATCTGGGGTCTGGAGTTCTTCTACTCAAAAATATGAATGCTTTTAGAACCTGAATTGGTTGGTATTTCTTATCTATATGAAAATATGTGACCCATCATATCGAAAGGTACCTTAATACCGGCATAGTAAATTACGAGATACGGGCCATTGAAGCTGAGCATAGTCAAAAATCACATCCAAGGTCGAATTTCTAATTTCATCAGAAACGTTACCTTTGAAGTGTACTCTATCATATTAATCAGGCTCCAACATCCAAAACATAAGATTAATTTGTTAAAAAACAAGATAAAAATCCTTTCTCCATTCAAGTTTTAACAGTACAGAAACTTTAAACTTGATTTTCTCAGAACTATAGTTTTCTGAATCAGCATGTTGCCTTTTACCAATTTGGATGTAACTTTGCAATCGAACATCCAATAACTAAGAGCAAGGTGTCGTTTTAAACCTTAAAATAAAATCTTTCAGATGAGACCAAAAAATCAATTTTCATTTTGGGACCCTTAAAGTACCTTTCGATATGATGGGTCACATATGTTCATTTGTAAATTTCAGCAAGAATAAAGAAATTGCACAAAAATAGGCAAATGGTATTTGAAATAGTTCCCTTTCACTGAAAATCATTATGCTTAAATGAAACTAATATTTTGTCAATGTAGCTTGACCTACTAAAATCTTAATGAATTCATTGAATGAAAATTTACAAATGCACTTTACGTTCAACAAGTTCACAACACATGAATGTACCATCCTTTGAAATACGACCAGAACACTGACGACAGATATCACGTCATCTCAAATAAGCATCTAGGGTATTTCCGAAGTGCACAGCTTGATCGCAAACCTGTCCAGATCACATTTCCATCCTAGGTAAATATCGACATTCTTTTTTCTCTTGTCTTATCGTACACATTATTTACCGTTAGTGAGATGGAGAGTCGTGTTTCTGAGAACAGCTTTTTAAATGTCAGGATTATAAATGGCTTGATTTCAAATGCTCTTTGATATTCATGTCGCGAGTGAAGAGTCATTTATTTTGGATACTTCCGATGACAAAAACACTTCCTTCCTGCTGTTAGGAATGAGAGTTAATGTTGTAAAACCCAGGCGTAACGTAAGTCAGCGCTAAATGGATTGAACTAATTACAACATTTAAAAAAAATACAATTCAAGGTCTAGGAAAACTTTGTTCCTTCCAGAAACACTTAAAAGGACATCTGTACATTTGTCAAAATCAAGTGAAATGTATTTCAAAAGCGCAGGGAAACGGAATGTGACACACATTTTTAATTCTCCCTTATTTGGTGTTAAGATACCTTTACTGTACATCACAAATTTAGCAAAAGCCTCCTCGATTTTGGGATGCTTTTATAACAATGAGTTCAATTTCTAAAAAAACATTCACAATGCCATAATAGTGAAATGGAGAAAATCAAAATCGTATATGCTACTCGATTGTAACAAATCACATTTTATAAAAGAAATGAAGTACTACATACACAGATGAATAGAAAACTTTTCCTGACATTTTAAGTAATAGCCAATAATCTTCTATATTTAGCAAGGTAAAATCAAAATGCTGATATATATGGACAAGCGGTATGCATAGAAATGTATTCAAAATTTCTATGTCAAAGAATATCTTTCAATGTCTTTGGATCAGTTATCTAAAACTTGCTTACGAAACAAGGCACAACTATGATGATTTGATATTTGTGATGACTCACCCCGAAAAGGGGGACTTTGCGACAGAAAACTTTTCAAGATACAGGTGAAAATAGGCAGCAACAAATAAAGAAAATAATAAGAATTTCCAGCAGATTTTCTGTTGTAAAATTTGATCGCCTTGTTAATTTCAACAATTAAGGTGTCATTTTAACGCTTGATAAATGCTGCAACAGATGAAATGAAAAAATCAAAATTGATAGCATCTTCAAAGTCCCCCCTTTTGAGCCATCACATTTAGCGATGGTCATGCCTCTCTACCGTCCATAATTGATCAAGATACCTCCGCGGTGTCGCTCGTGTAATTTTCATTATGTTAAAGTAGTGCATCGAATAAACTTCAAATTACTTTGCTACTAAGGGGGTTCACGCGTGAACCCCAGCGGTTTTGGAATAATACAATAAATTGTATTACTATAGGAGCACTTTTGTTATTATTTGAATAAAGGTAAAAATATGAGTTTTGAAATTTTTTCAATATCAATGCGCCGATAGAAAGACACGTAAAATGTTCCCCAAATTTGCGTTTTCGAAATCCCTCGTCAATAAATTTAGTAGCTTCTTCTAAATCGCTAGGATCGCGGCCGCCCCCGCCTGACATTTAGTAACAATTTGCAGGATAGATCGAGGGACAAATTGAAGTAAAGGTCTTATACACCATGCAGAATTTTTTTACATGCACAACCGTGGATAAATGTTTCTTAATTTAATTTCAAAAACTTAAAATAAGAACTAATAAGCTGACATACAACATCTTGCACTTGTATAATAATTGTGATGATATAAATACTATAAATAAGCAATAGCTGAGAAACTTGTTTGAAAAAGGAAAAGTAACTTCCCTCAAGCTATGGTCACAATAATCGTACGATCAGCTTATGAGCAGTGTTTAGTCTGTTTAAAAGGACCACGAGCTGTGAGTAAAGCGAGCAGCGAGGGCGTCGTGTGGTCCTATTAGATGTACTAAACACTGCTCGTAAGCTGATCGTACGATTATTGTGACCCTAGCTTATAGTAACTCAGAATTCAAGAGGGATGATTCACAAAAAGAAATTGTTTAACATCATGGGATGTCAATAACATACAGAATGGGTTGAGGTAAATGAACTTTCTACATATATCTGCAAAAAAACTAAATTAACATCTTGCATACACATTCGTTTTTTGTTTTTTTTAATGAAGTAAAACATCAGTAGTAGTTCTTTAACTAAAATTTAGAAACTTTATTCATTTGGAAGAAAGAAATGCACTTTTGCAGGAGTATCTCTTGAACGGGAATTCACAGAAAGAAACTGGTATGGCATCATGCGGTATAATTTTGACATGCACATTGGTTGCAACCTTCTTGACAGAATTCACAGAAACGAGCTGTATTGCGTCATGCGGTAT
Organism: Ophiothrix spiculata; assembly: GCA_000969725.1. NCBI lineage: Eukaryota > Metazoa > Echinodermata > Ophiuroidea > Amphilepidida > Ophiotrichidae > Ophiothrix > Ophiothrix spiculata. The sequence goes on from JXSR01S010058.1 coordinate 51,452, forward strand.
CTTTGACATGCACAATTGCACACTGTTTTAATTTTAGATGTACTTTTTGGTTCTTCCTCATTTCTCTGCAACTTTCTTGAGAGCATTCTCAGAAAGAAGCTGAATTGCATCATGCGGTATCCTTGAAATACACAATTGCACATTGATTTTAACTTTAGATGCACTTTTGGTTCTTCCTCATTTTTACTGCCAATAATTAAAAGGAATAAATCTGAAAGTACACATGCAGGCTATTCTTAGAATTCTAAAACAGGCTCTCTCATATTTTTCTAATGAGCTAGGGTGAAAACATAGTCGGCCTCCAAACAAAATTTTTGCTACCAAACATTTGGTCGTGACATCAAAATGACGATTGACTCGAAATAAAATAACTTCAACACTGAGATGAGACCAAATAAAATTTCACGCTAGATTGAACATGTGTTGAATTGTCATATACATTGCCTCAAATTTTTGTTACAGGTTTATAGTTTAAATTTAAATTGGTGACGTCATGACAAAATGTTTGGTAGCGAAAATTTTGTTTGGATGCCGACTATGTTTTGAGCCTTATATGCCATTCAGAAAAAACAGTGGTACATCAGAGGAGCTCACAAGGAGTAATGTATCTTTTTAATTGCTGTTATTATTTGCCAAACTTTTTTCTTTTTTCATTAATTTCTCCAGGACTTTTCTACCATGATTGAACCATGGAGCCATTCGCTGTTGTAGAGATATAAATGGTTAAGAGTTCACACTTGTCTTCTCAGTTTCTGCTGTCCCATAGAGGTTCTAGGGTGATAAGTTTGAACATGGGTCACAAAACAGATAGCGTACCAATTAGTAGAAGGGGAGGGGGAGAAGGAGGGGGCTGAAAAATCATAAAGAGAGATTTTAAAAGTTTTGAACCACAAAAAAATGCAGGCGTGTGAGAGCCAGGTGATAAAAAAAAGCTGAAAGAGCTGAAAATGGTGACAAAATGCTAAAAACAGGCTGAAAATGAAAGAAAAAGCTGAAATTATGACTCTTTTGAAGGCTTAAATCAGCTAAAAAGCTGAACTCTCACACCCCTGATAAATGAGATGATAAAGAAGGTATAAATGGATACTAAGACTATTGGCTCATAGCTCAAATATATTGGACACTCCTTAAGTTTTGTGTTTGCTGGTGACTTCAGCAATTGTTTTATTCTACATTAGCATGATCCACAACATGGCAACAATGGTATTATTACCAACAGCAAATGATGGGAGCTGATGGGGACAGAATGGAATACACAAATCAAAATATATATATATTTAAAAAAAGGTTTAAATTAAAAATATGAAGAACACTGTGTTTTTATAAATATATATATTTTCATGCACACTCACAAGCAGGTTCCTTCTCTATGTACAAAGACCAAAGACGTTAAATGGGGGAAATGGTCAAACTGAGTACCTATTCCCATTTTTAACCTCCTTGGCAAATACATGCACAGACTATAATGACATCACTCTATTTCTTGCATGAATCGGGCAAAATCAATGCATGTTATATCCTACCAAAACTCATAAATTGCGGCATCACCCAAGGAAGCAGTCGTGATCCTACTTTGTTATTATCTCCTGAGCAGAATCAAAAGAAAACAAGAAAATGTTGCAATTTTAGTACAAGGTATTAATTAGGATGGTTAGTAGGTATTTCCTTCAAATCATGCTACTGGATCAAGCAGCTTTGGAGATTTATGGAATATTTCCTGCGGTGGAATCCTCTACTTACGTACATTGTGGAAAGTGTGGTTTAGGATTTATGGAGTATTGCTTAACTTCAAGCAGAGATGCCACTTAGAATCACTAGAAAATCCTGAAACTTTCAGAAAAATCCTGAAAATGCATGTAATTTTTGGCAAAAAATCTGAAAAAGGGCTGAAAATAGTAAATTTGGAGTAACAAAATCCTGAAATCAGGAAAAATCCTGAAAAGTGGCATCCCTGAACTTAAGAGTGTACCAACATCGAAAGTGTTGCAATTTATAACTGAAATTGCACAAATCAAACCAACAAACTTTGAAAGGAAAAAGACATATTAAAGCAATACTATAAAGTGTTAAAAATGAAGCGCCCGCTGTCACCCATAACGTTTGAATTTTTGGGCGTATTGGTCTGTTTTTGGTAGATATGAATACCCTCCAAACAATTAGCCTTAAAGATGCTTGCTCAAGAGTGTACCAACATCAAAAGAGTTGCAATTTATAACTGAAATTGCACAAAGCAAAGCAACACATTTTGAAAGGAAAAAGACATATTAGAGCAATACTATAAAGTGTTAAAAATGAAGCGCCCGCTGTCGCCCACGACTTTTGAATTTTTGGGCACGTTGATTTGTTTTTGGTAGATATGAATACCCTCCAAACAATTAGGTTGTAAAGGTGACTAAGTATATAGGCCTCCTCGTCCTCGTTCATGAGGTTCTTGCTGGTGTTGTTCCAAATCTGGCATTAGCTGCCAGTACAGTTTGAGAAAGCCTACTGTCAGTAGGCGAAACATCACTTCACAAAAATAGTAAGTGGATTTTTTGCAGAGAACTTTGAAATAATAGTATAACCTAGTATAAGAAAGCATGCATGTGCTTCAAGTTATCCATTTTTTGGTGGCAAAACAATTTTTTCACAAAATACACTTGAAAATGATTTTAGATAGTCACATTCCTTCATTTTATGCTGTTTTAATATAAAACAATTTTTGATCAAAATCTTATAGTATTGCTTCAAGATCAAGAGTTGATTTTATGAAAATTATGACCAAACAATAAAATGAAGTTGTATAAGATTGTGATATTTAAAATCTGCTGTATGCTTGTATTGCTATTGCTACATCATGGAAAAAATACCCATCATACTAAAATGGAATAGGTTGTATGATTCGGCTGCTTTTCTCATACATAATTTGCTGCAACTTTCATGGAAAATTAAAATATGTGATGAGAAAGGATGATTAATTACTGCGCTTTTATGATGAAACAGTTCTTTGAAACAATCTTGCACAGAATTGAGGTTGAACACTTTTAATCACAATGAATGATTCGGAATTTCAACAATTACTACAGAATCTCATTAACATAAAATAAATTATGATTAGACACAATGATTTATTTGTGTTATCAAAATTATTTAACAAAATCAGTACAAATAACCAGTAAATTTGATGTTATTCAAGCTTTTTTTTAATCAGATTTTGTGTTAATTCTTGATTGCATTACTTGCTCCTTTTGTAATTTGAAACTATCTTCATAATGTGTTTGTTTATTCATCATATATTCCTTGCTGTTGGAAGGGACAATAACAAATAGTTGGCAATAATCTACATAAAAGCTCACTTTTCAATTTCTGAATTTTCAGGCCATCATAATTCAGCAATGATGCCAGCCTTTGCTTTGGTCACCATGACAATTCAAAAACACCAACTAACATTATTGCGCAAGCCGATGCGCAGGGTCAGCTAAATTACGATTTCCCAAACTCATCAATTACAGACACCCATAATTCGATTAGATCACTGAATCTACAGCTGGTGATTTCAATCAGCACAATGTAAACATTCTGAAGAAAATTTACATTTTGTTACGTGATTCCAACTGAAGTTGGACTACCAAGTGTCCAAGAAAAAGCTGTACAAACTTATGTTTCGCTAAAACAGATATTCAGAAACTACATAAAAGTTGCATTTCATACTATAAAATTAACTTATTAACTGCAATTACTACAACAGAAGTTCTACGTTATTGCATTGTGGAAAGAATAAAATGTTATTTTATGTTATGTTGATCTGTAATTAACCGAAAGGCCCAAATCATAGTCGGCCTCCAAACAAAATTTTTCCTACCGAACATTTGGTCGTGACATCACCAAATATTTGCCATCGAACTTAAACTATGAACGGGCAGCAAACATTTGGTCCAATGCATATATGGCAATTCAATAACATGTGCAATCTAGCACGAAATTTTATTTGGTCTCAACTCGGTGTTGAAGGTATTTTGTTTGGAGTCACTCGTCATTTTGACGTCACAACCAAATGTTTGGTAGGAAAAATTTTGTTTGGAGGTTGACTATGATTTGGCCCAAACTAAAAAATATCTTCCTACTGCATGTAGGCCTATTATACTGAATCTACATTTAATTCTTATTACAATTATATATTTCTTGATGAGACACTTTCTCTGATCATATCTCACAACAATAATGACCCTTCATTATTACACTACAATGTATTTCCATGTTTTACAATTTGTCACTTGTCTAGTTTGCCATTATTCAATTTCCTTAATTAGGTCAAGAAATTTAATTTCTTATCTTACCGTTACTCCAAATTATCAGTGTGACTAATCGGAATAATTGGTACTGCCCATATCATTTAGATCATTGCAGATTGGAACTAGGCTGGGTTAGAAGGATGCAATTACTTCAAAATGAAGCAAAATTCAATTAACTTTGGTTGAAGTTCCACAAATAAGAGCTTCTATTTCTTTCCTGCAAATACTAGTCTATATCCAGTACAGGATTTAAACTGAAGCTGTTTTAATTTCTAGAATTAAATTTGATGTCATCTTTCCCACAAGTCATGAACTTATCTTCCTTTTAGCCAGTTCTATGTTTAAACTTGATGAGTAATTTGGCATCCACCTTTTTTAAAATAATGTGTGTTATTCTTCTAAAATTCACTGATTTTGGTACATATAGAAAACTATATCTCTGGGACAATATCATTTTTACTTTAAGTAAATCAAACCCAGCATTTTCATATATTTAGCCATAATAATGTATCAAGTGATATATTCATCCAAAAAGCCATGTTATCTTTGCATATTTAATTTGATAAGGCAGCCAGTACACTTTGACCATTTTACAGCTGGCTCAGTGTTTTCACTTTGGTAAAATTCAAGTGGATCTGTCTGCATTTGAAATTGCTCTACTTCATCATTATGCAATTTGAATATCCTGCAATTTAAAATGCAAAGGCAATGGTTTTTATTAGGCTGGAATTGCACATTTTCAATATTCAGTTACTGTGCATACATTTGATCCTAAATGAAATTTTACACTAGGGTCTCCAAATTCAAATGAAATATATTTTCTAAATTAAACTGACAGGAGATAACACTAAAAATGCATGATAGAGAAGACTATTGGTCAGGATTAGCATTGGAAGATAGCACTATAATGAGCTACCAACTGTGAGCTACTATGACTGACAAAAAATGTGGCTGATAATACTAATTTAGGATTTATCAATGAACTTGCTGAACCCCCGGCTGAACCCTGGGGAGAGCATCACCATGTCCTAACAGATCACTCACCTCAATTTCAATGCTTACCAGGACTGATGCTTACAATGGTACAACTAGCATATATAATTAAAACACTCCATTATATAGATCTTGAAAGAGCAGTCATCAAAAAGTACTGGTTAGCAAGATTGCTCAGACCCCTCATACTTTTTTACCATGCCCCTCATATTTTTCTACAAATTAAGGACATTTGGCAGTTGGGCAACCTATGCATTAATGCAAGTAAATGACCAAATCAGGTAACTCTTTGATCTGTGGACAGTAATGTCAAAATCTAATTTTTTTCATAATAACAAGCAACTATTGCAAAATTATCAACTAATACACACTAACCTACTTAAAAATACAATCAGGAATTAGCCCAATTAATTAATTCATTAACTATTTAAAGCTCCTACCACTGAGCAAGCAGCATGGTAGTATAAACATATGCACCCAACATGTTCTTAAAATCTTCCTTCCCTTGAGGGAAATACCCACTTCCTTCGCCTCATGACTCACACCCCGCTATGGGGATAACCGATCAATACACACCTGATTGTTTAGACTATACAACGAGCTGGCTGGCTCGTATGCCCTAGATTGAGTAAGCTTCATGTTGCAACTTGATTGAAATTTGGGCATCCTCAATATTTTGTGAGGAATGACTTTCTGCGATTATGTTTTGCCTTCAGGTTATGGTAAACACTTCAGAAGTGAAAAATATGTCTTGTTTAAGGGTAAATAAAGCCATCAGAGGATGATATGAAGTATATGAGATGTACAGGTCACAGAAAACCAGTGTCATCTTTAATCTTGTTGTTGTTTGAAATAAGCATTTTTTAAATAAAATAATCATTTAAATTCAATTTAATATAATATTAAGTATATCTAAGACAAACAACTTCTGTTTCATGTCTGCGTATTTAATAATATGAAAAAAACAATCAAACACACCAAATTCTAAATCACTTAAAATCATGATTCAAATTTCATCTCCAAGGTATGGCCTAATTTAGAAAACACCATTAAGATATATTTATTTTTGGGGGTTTTTGACAAAGGAGTCTTAAAGGGGCAATTTATGATCCACTTTTCATCCTCACGGTCACCTTATCAAAATTGAATTTTTAGTATCCTTGACTGGCATATGTTACAATCCCCAACCCATTCTTTCTAATGTGCTTGCATTATTGACAAAAGTGAGAAAATTCTGCTGTTGGGGGCACTGACATCAAAATCATGAATTGTACCTTTAATATTGAATTGAAGTTCTAAATTATTGTTACATGAAAATGATAAGTATGCATGCAACATTAACAAAAAGGTGTGCATTCTTTCTGCCACAAAGGTGCATAGGTTGCATCTCAACACTAATAAATTTCAAACAAACAAATTCATTAAGCTTAATCACATTTTAGGTATACTGCCAGATCTTGCAGTCAATGTCCTGTTCACTGTCAATGGCTAGATACAAAAAACAAGCTCTATGTATGCCGATGGGTATCCCGGGCGTCTCTGGATGAACTTATAAATATGTGGCTGTCTGCCTATAACATCTATTGATGTTTTCCTTGGCTAATATGTGTGTTTAAAATGTTTATAAACGACAATGCTTGCATTAACCTTCAGACTGTCAATATTAGACACAGAAAAGTACAAGTAGATGCCAGCAAATGAGTCGGTAATGGCATTATGCTAGTTTTGTAATGAGATCAGCAAATTATTCCTTGCAAAAAGGTCCTTGGAAAAAGGGGATTGGAACTAGGCTGGGTTAGAAGGATGCAATTACTTCAAAATGAAGCAAAATTCAATTAACTTTGGTTGAAGTTCCACAAATAAGAGGTTCTATTTCTTTCTTCCAAATACTAGTCTATATCCAGTACACGATTTAAACTAAAGTTGCTTTAATTTCTAGAATTAGATTTGATGCATCTTTAGCTTTCCCATAAGTCATGAAGGAAACCTATCTTCATTTCACCATATGTTTAAACTTGATGAGTAATTTGACATCTACTCTTTTCAAATAATGTGTGTTATTCTTTTAAAATTTACTGACTTTGACAAAGAGAAAAAAAAAACTATATATCTGGGACAATATCATTTTCACTTTAACTAAATCAAACCCAGCATTTTCATAA
>JXSR01S010058.1:80515-92172 GCA_000969725.1 Ophiothrix spiculata
CATCTTGACCGGGAAATCTTGAAAAACTATCGGTCTGGGTCGGTCCGGTCTAGAAAAAATCCTTTCGGGTCGGGGTCGGTCGGGGCAAGCTAAATTTTTATCGGGTCGGTCCGGTCGGGAAATAAATTGTCGGGGAACGTCGGGGTCGGGGTGAGAAAAAACCTGCCCCGCAGGGTGTTAGTTCCAAGTGTCCTTATCCAAGGTCGGCAGAACAAATGTCACTCGTCCTTCACAAGGGTGATTGGCGACAAATATCAACAAAAAAGATGCAACCAACATGTTTAATGGTCCAATTCGAAAGGCCCGGGTCGACGAATTCTGTGATATTTCCATAGTGGAGATTCCTGAGGCACATAAATGATGACAAAATGATCCAAATTTATGGTTCCAAAGCACGAAAATATCCAGTAGGTTCCTGGTGGTTAGCATGAGCACTTGTAATGAAGAAACAGTAATTACAGGACATTTGGTCAGTTTCCCAGGGCAAAATTTGCAGAGAGAATTTACGGGACGCCTATCGGGGATAGGTGACCTCTGACCCATGCTTACAATTTCTTTAACGTTACAAAATCTTCAATCTTATCATAAAAAATTTCACACAATCTGTTTATATACATTTATATCAATCTACTGAATACATAATACACAATGTACAGAAGATATTTAGCACAATTCAATATTTCATTTTGAATAGAACTCTAGTACATAAATAATGTGTCGTCTATTGGAACTTAAAGGGGCAATTCATGATCCACTTTTCACTCTCAAGGTCACCGCTATCAAAATTGAGTTTTTTAGCTTATAAGAATCCTCAACTGGTATATGTTACGATCCCCAAACCTTTCTTTCATATGTGCTTGCATTTTTGAGAAAAGTGAGAAAATGTGTCATTTTCTGATTATTGTTGGGGCCCCGACAGTAATTACAATACAGTAGCCTATGAGGATTTTCAAATTGTTTGAAAACTTGTAACTTGGAAAGGAATGGTCGGAATCAAGTGAAATTTTCAGTATATATTTATTTTGTACTCTTCTTTTTATTTAACTAGAAAAGAGGCGAGAATTTTGTCACTTCAAATATTCCCGTAATATGGACGCTAAACTTATATATGTATAAAAATGGTATTTGACCGTCTCATCAAAGTTCAATGGTGTTCATAGTTGACTTTTTTCTTCTAGTTGGTGGTGTTACTTGCATCCATCAGATGAGAACGTGGAGAATCATGATCATAAGATTTAAAAAAACGATGTTACAAACTTACATGGCATCTTTATGGACTCTGATAAATGTGACAAAGCACATCAAGAGGGGACTTAAATGCTACTCTAGTTTAGTATATGTTTTCTAGGCTTCAAAATGACACCTCATTAGCATTCTTTCTCTTACACCTCACTTATTATTAAAATTCCGGTTTTACAAGCATTAAAAGTCTAATTTGTTTTTGAACTAAAGAGTTTGTATGTACCTAAAAAAGCGCATTCTTACAAGGTCCCCCATTTGATGATCTATGTTCATATCATAGATTTACAGGGGAGATACAAGGCACGCCGCCATTTTTATTCCGGCATGGAGACAAAATTGGGGGTATTCGGGTTTTTGCCGATAGCTTGCCGATGATACATCGCAACTTGTCATAATGCGCGAATATTGAAACACGCACACACGCTTTGCGTGCAGGTTGGCGTATCATTCGCGTAAAGTATTATTTGCGCAGGTTGTCTCTAAGCGTTACCAAGTCTCGGCACTTGGGGTTGATTTTGCCGGGAACCGAATGGACCCGAACACCCCCAATTTGTGCCCCATGGCTGACGACGCCATTACACACGGGCTGGTATACAAAGCCTGGTATCTCCCCTTTAAATCTATGGTTTATATACAGATATAGAAAGGAGATTAGACTTGGCACCATTTTTATTCTTAGGCATGGGAATCAAATTGGAGATTCAGATTTTGTCAAAAATGGGTATCACATCTTATCCTTATACTCTAAAATCTCAATAAAGTACGCATTTTTCTTGTTCTTGTAATATGTCATCCTTTTAATACAGGGCATAAGATGAAATAAAATTATTGTCGCCTCTGATTTATGACGAATACACCTTTCATTTTATCGTCTAGATCTGTTTGTGTTGTGGTAAACAACATATTTAGGAGCAAAACATGATGGGCAAAACATGATGGGCACAATATCGAAATTTAAAAATATGTGGAACTGAATACCCCAATTCAAGCCCACGGCTGATGACGCTATTATACTTGGTAGTATAGGAAGTATGGTATCTCCCCTACCATCACAAATAAGGCCTTAATAAATTACTGGTATTATTTTCGAGCATTATCAGCATTCATCATAAGCTCAGGAGATCACTTTCATTCACCACCTGTTCAGCCGACTCATAAGTGAGAAGATGACGAGAGAAAGAGCGTAGATCTGATAGCGCCGACCTGTGAGCTTTGTTATTGGACTGATCGTACGTTTTCATCTTCAACAGCTTATCAATGATGTAATGAAGCCACAAGACGTTGGTGCGAGGATTAAATGGTTCCCAGTCGTTGCTGAAAATTAGAGTGGAGATACATTGTATTGCTTTAACTGACATGTACAAAAATATTTAAAAGCAGAATTCAGAATAGAAGATGAACCAACCTAGAAAAGGCACATATGGGTTTGAAAAAAAAAGATGTGAGTTTTTATCCATATTATCTATCTATCTAAAATTTGATTGATAAGTAAGCCTGGCATTTGTGGGCAATGTTGTACCCGGGTACCTGACACATTTTTTCAGGCGGGCAACCAGGTAACCAAAAAGGCAATGAAAAATATGAGGTTCAATTTAAGGTTGAACCGATGTACCTTTTCTTTACCGATCCGATATGCCGATGTTTTATATCTGTCACTTTGCCGATCCGATATTTGTTACCGATGTTTTAGTTGTATCCAGAAAATTTTGAGTGCCGGTCGGGGAGTCTGAGGATGTGCCGGGTTCCCCCCCCCCCCTCAATTTTGTAAAAATTTTAAAATTTGACCCTAAAATCACGCTATTTTGTGCATCAAAAATTGCTCACTTTTATACATTACGCTATCATGGTCGGCGCCATTTTTAATAATTTTTATGTGTGTTTGAAAATATATTTTTTTTTGCGAGGAAGAAAAATCTAATAAAATCGCCTAAACTTGTTAAAATCAACACACTTAATTATAGTTATGATTAATGAATCCCAGCATTTTCATAGTTTTCTACAGATTTTTCTTTTTGAGCAAGTTTAATAGAAATTTAAGACTTCGTTTCTATAAATAATTTCGATGTTTTTTACCCATAATGCATTGCACAGATCTCGTAGCATGCGCTGTTCCCCGGAACTCCCAATAATACATGTACGTCATGCATAAATTATTATAATGCCGAGTGAAACCTTGGAGGTTACCGTGCGTGTTTTAATGTCAAATATCGGGAATAATCATAATATATAAAGTGATTTTTGTGCCATTTGACGTTTATACCTTGTAATAAATGATTTATAAAAGGTTGATTTCATCTTTAATATACGTCAGAAATGTCAGATTATTGTATGTCTTGTATTTACGCGGCGTTTTATGATTCTACATTAATAGACAAGTAAGCTTATAGTCAAGTTTAGCGGACCATTTGAACATCGGTTAAGTTCATCGGCAAAGACAGGTGATTTTACCGATTCGATGTTTTGCCGATATGGTGTAATATCGGCCCGATACGATGTCCGATCCGATGCATCGGTTCAACCATAGTTCAATTAAACTTTAACTTAGAATATTGGTCACAAAATAAACACATGCTACATGGACTTAATACTTGTCCTAAGCTTCTTTTGTTAATAAATTACGAAGATGCTTGATTCAATGAATAATAATTTACTGTTATGCCAACAAAGGCTTAACAGGCAAAGACATCGTTCATTATCGGGGAGCCCGTGTGCAGCTTTTCTACCCGGTTAGTAAGTAACGTAAGTGAACTCAAGGGCGGGTACCCGAAAACCCACCCGAAAATGACAGGATTATTGATAAGTGGTTAAAAATCCCAATTTCTGTCAAATTTTGAGAATAGCCTGTGTTAGAGACCATATAATTGCACAAGACATCTGGGCCGATCTCAATAAAGTGTAAATACCATTGTTAACACTTCGTAGCTACTATGGGCCATACCCAGGAAAGAATTGGATTTCAGTAACATGTAAGATCCCTTTGTAAGACTGCAATGCATCATTAGGTATAGGAATTTTACTTGGGGAAAATTCAAACCCTTGCTGTAACGTATCAGTTAAAACCTGCTTGTTAATTAACAAATGGTTACAGTCTAACGATGCACTTATGATGCATTTTAATGTTAGATAAATCGACTCCCACGCAAAACAAGAGATAGTCCAGCAAGTAGCATAATTGAGCCTTTGGTGCATGATATTCCAAGAAATTAGGGTCCAGTCTTTGAAAAAGACTAATCTTAAATTATCAACAAATTGTTTCCTCAGTTTTGAATAAAAACCAGTGAAATTAAAGCAATACTGTAAATGTTAATATTGAAGCACCCCTTGTCGCACATGACTTTTTATATCAAACTCATGATCTATGGGGCAAACTACCCGACAGCTTGGAATGTACTATGTACATCCTAGGAGTAGGAGAAGAGATTGTGTCTACACGGTGACGTGTCAACCAGATGACTGATGTGGATTCACGCTGCGTATTCAACTGCTCGTACATGTTTGCGCCTACACATTATAGTACTACCAAGTCTCATTTCACGCGCACGCACACGCAGTGTGTGAGGCGCATGAACATATGAGTTTAAAGTACATGGATGTTCATCCCAGGAATCTACATGGATGTACATTCCAAGCTCTTGTGTAGTATGCCCCTATGTTACACTATACACTTACTCGTTTTCTTTCTTCATTTTGCGATAGATATCAAATTGATAATCTCCCGATCCCTCAAAGAGAGTTGGGTCTACTGATAAGTCACAGAATACAGTGCAGTCATCTGTTGAGTAAATAAAATATTCAAGCAATGAAAACATATTCTAGTAAAAGATAATAGTGATTGTCTGTATCTGCACAAGTGAGATTGCCTATGTAGTGTCCAGTAAATGAACTGGCAACCCATGTCTCCCCATCTTCTATACACGTGCGTGCCACGTAGTAGGACATTCCAGAATAGACCATGGGCGGTATAAGACCGCGTAGCATAGCCTAATATTAAAGTAGTATACAACATATAAACTGTGTGTCTGTGTGATTACTTCACCATATTACAATGGCGACGACGGATGTTTTTCGAACTCAACAACTAAGACATAAGCTTTTATATACCGTGTTTTTGTCTTTGGCACATGATTTGTTTTATACCAGCAGCTCCAGTAGTTTGACTGTCATCATGAGTATGCCCCAACTACCGCCGTTTGATGCCATTGGCGAACCATCATCACAGGGCCTACGCTGGAAATCATGGTTAGAGGACTTTGAAAATGCCATGACAGGCTTCAATATAACTGCAAAAAGGAGACAACGGGCACTTTTAATTCATTTGGGGGGTCCATCGTTAAAGGAGACTTTTTACTTTGCCTGATACTGGCGATGTTGATGATTACCAAAAGGCGGTAGATGCCTTAAACGCACATTTTTCGCCGAAAAAGAACACTGCTTATGAGAGTATTATCTTTCGGCGTACTGCTCAGCAAGATGGCGAAAGCATCGATCAATTCTGCACACGGCTGAAACGTCTAGCTCTAAATTGTGAGTTTGACAATGTTGATAGAGAGGTAAAAACCCAAATCCTCGATAAATGTTCCTCACACCGCTTAAGACGAAAAGCTTTGGAGAAAGACATGACATTAGATCAAGTTCTCGACGTTGCTAGAGCCTTGGAAGTTTCGGAATCACGTGCAAAGAACGTAGAGACTCAGAAACCAATATCTGAACCAAGTGCATATGTCAACAAGGTTGCGCCCATACGTCATGATCAAGGACACAGATGTAAAGCGTGTGGAAGTAAGGTAGCACATGCACCGGAACATTGTCGTGCGTTTGGAAAAAAGTGCTATAACTGTGGTGGTATGTCACACCTTTCACTTACATGCCCATCTCCGAGAAGAGATCGTGACCATCATGACCATCGGGAGCAACAAGTGACTAAAACCAGGACAATCCCTAGAAAGAACCATGTTGCCATGATTCGAGAGCAAGAGTCGGAATCTGAGGAGGAATACGTGTTTGCAGTGCATAGTCGTAAAGATGACGATGATGATCCGGAATATTTGTTTTGATTTGATTTACCCCTATATGTCACAGTATGTTTTCAGCTAAAAAAAAATGGTATATTCTTCGTGAACTATTAAAGTGTTTGTAATATCTTTCGTGAACTAATATTTATCTTCGTGAATTGACATAAATGCTTCGTGGGTTGTCGATGTCTGCCTTTATCTTCGTGAACTGATTTATCTTCGTGACCTGATTTATCTTCGTGAACTGATTCATCTTCGTGAACTGATTGTATCTACGTGAACTTGACATATCTTTGTGAATTGTACTCTTATCTACGTGAACTTTATAAATATTGTGAAGTTATTGGTGGAGTAGGTGATAAACATTGGACTAATCTGAACCTTTGTTACATTCATGGACACATTGTCTGACCTCCGAGAATTAACGCGTCTCAGTGATATGTATTATGTCATATACACATTATTTATGATATTTTCAACCTTGTGAATACTTTGGTAAAAAGTCGGTAGACTGTGTGATTCCGGGCAATGTTTGTTTAGAGTGCTGTTTGTTTACATAACTTAATAACTGTTTTTGGAAAGTATGTTTCTGCGGTAAAATCATTGAACATATTAAATTTAGTAACACAGTCTGAGCAACAAAATAAAGTTAAGGAGGGATGTAGTGTCCAGTAAATGAACTGGCAACCCATGTCTCCCCATCTTCTATACACGTGCATGCCACGTAGTAGGACATTCCAGAATAGACCATGGGCGGTATAAGACCGCGTAGCATAGCCTAATATTAAATTAGTATACAACATATAAACTGTGTGTCTGTGTGATTACTTCACCATATTACAGCCTACCTCTTCTTCTACAAGGTCCGACGTTCTCCACTCCCTGAAATAATCCTGGCTATGGGCCTGCACATATTAAATACAGGGGACTTATACCTCACTGATTTGTAATTTCATGCGGTCTCAGCACACTTTATAGGTGTTGGCTAAACACTGTGGCCCAAGTAAGGTCCATTCCACATCAAGCATCTTTTCAGGGTCTGCAGCAACCTCTAGGTACGCTGACCCTTGATCAGCTCACACATGCACTATCGCTGCCCAGATCAGCACCAGCTCCCCAAGTTTCGGACGGGTTTCAACAAGACAACTATCAGTTAGTTCCTTGTCAAAGAGAATTTCAAGCACACTCAACATTTTGGCACCAGCAGGGTTCGAACCCAGGACCTTTCGCACAGCAAGCGAACGCCTTACCGTTTGAGCTAACTTGACTGCTACATATGAAATTGATAATTTCATGATGAGAAACATATAAAGGTACCTCTGCACAGTAATTTTTAAAGCAATTTAACCCAATTCCTTGAAGCCCTATTATTTAATTACTTTTACATGTAATTATCTTCCAAAATATGTGCGCCCTTTAAAATTGCTTTGAAAAGGGGGTGCCCTTCAGAATCTACTAAGGTACGAATCTACGAAAGTTTAGCTTGTCTATTTCACCCTTGATCCTCTAAATTTTTTTTTTGTTCATTAACAGACAAATATTAAATTGAGAAAAGGGCAAAAGGCAAAATAAGCTGTTTGCAAATTGATATTAAATGTTCGGGTAGGTACATTTTATAGGTTAATTGAAAAAAATCCATATAATGTCAAACAAAAACAAATTGGCACAACATGGAATATCATACCTTTTTGTAACCTGGACAGGGTGAAGTCAATGATGCTGACCTCCAAGCCATGTGATACGACTGAGTAGGTCACATCCCCAATGCAGAATTCCACTTGATCTTTTCTGGTAGACCGTATCAACACATTGCCCCAGTGCAAGTCTCGGTGCTCAAATTCCAACTCACGTTCTGCTACTGCTAAGGCTCCTGCAACTTGCTGAACTAAGCTTATTGCTTGCTGTAGGTTGTCAAACTG
The DNA here is from genome assembly GCA_000969725.1 of Ophiothrix spiculata. Taxonomy (NCBI): domain Eukaryota; kingdom Metazoa; phylum Echinodermata; class Ophiuroidea; order Amphilepidida; family Ophiotrichidae; genus Ophiothrix; species Ophiothrix spiculata. Next base: position 88,689 of record JXSR01S010058.1, read on the forward strand.
TATAGGGGAAAAAAGGATTGGATGTGATTGACTTCAGATCATTATGAGAAGTCAGTTGTTAGTGTATAACTATCACTTCTCATGAATTTGCATAACACATTGTTTTGTGTCCAGTGTGTGGCTCTTGAAATGGTTCATTAGGTGACAGTGCCCGTTATATTATCGTGTAAGTCATGCATATTTAAGTAGCTTCACACAGGTCAAATATTGATTTTCACTATATAAAATCATGACCGATTTTGTCCATTATTATGCTTTGAAGGATTCAAGTGTGGAAAAACTTGGATCCTGAGCATAGCAATGATAAAATTTGACTATTTTTGTCCCATATTTATTGTGCTGAACTGTGTCTCAACCAACATTTTTACAACTCATTGGTCGACCAATAAATATGGGCTCAATCTATCCAATTTTATAACATTTGGTCACAACAATACTTACCTCAATCTTAACATGTGATGACCCCAGACTGGAGTCAAAGGTAACATACATAGAGATCACAGGGGTCCAAAATTTGATTTTCATTAAATATTTTATTTAGTCAGAGTTAAGTTACATTATCATGGGTCTTGTGCATTTGAAGTATTGTAGATTTTAACCAAACAAGGGTCACAAATGAGGTCACATCGATCTTTAAAAAGGTGGCAACAGGGCCCACATCACTACAGTGACAGAATCATGTCTAGCTCATGCTTGTTCGCTTTCAATGATTTGAACAAAACACATTGAGACTGGCCTGTGATTAGTGACATTAGGATTCCTACACTTTCAGTTTAAATCCTCTCAACAAAGCAAGGATGTGTGAAAGAGTGTTTTTGTACATGTGCTGGCTCCATATTTGGAATTTGTCATCACTGCTTATGTCTACAATCCATGCATTCAGTTCAGAGTTTTCCCCCTTGTAAATCATGTTGAGATATTGGTGATGTTCACTGAACACCACCAAACACCACCAATATCTCAACCAGTGAACACCACCAATATCTCAACATGATTTACAAGAGGGAGGGGGGGGGCGAGATTTTTTTTCGCCACAGAGTATTTTATGCAGAGATATGGCATGCAAGTAAAAAGACTGAAATATGGACTGATGACACCAGTGCTAGTTCTCAGAATAAACACAAATATAACTGTTTCATTTCCTACCTCAAAGCTCTCCAAGTCTTTTCCACCATCAGCAAACTCAAAAACAATATACAGCTGATCATCACCAAAGATATCTATAAAAGATAAAAAGAAATTCAATGACTGAAATGGAAATTGAAGTCATACATGGCTTCAACTTATAATTTGACTATTGTTCTACATAATAGGCCTGGGACTTTTCGGGTAATTTGCTATCCGGGTACCCGACTTATTTTTCGGCCGGGTACGACCGACCATATTGATAATTGAGCATTTACAATGTTAGAACAGGAAGTTTGGCAGGTCTACTACAACCATATGATATCTCAATTACACCAACAATTTTGATTTTTCGCCGATTGTGCAGGGACTTTATTACAGTCACTTTTGGTAGCGCGATTTGTCGCGCCCCTTGCATTACCCAGGCCCGGGGTTTTCTCCACGCCGGAGCAAAACCAAAAAATAGTCGCTTCCGATCGGCAAATAATTGGTCATTAAAAAATAAAAAATCGAGCAATCTGTAAAAAGTCTCAGCTAAAAACAAGTAATATTATCTAAAAATGTAACATTTTGACGATAAATATGCATAAAAATCATTTTTGAAGGCATTTTCACAGCCATAACAAACCTTACGATGACTTACGATGTGTTTTCCTTAACATTATTTATTAATTTATGCATAGCAGTGACGTAAAATGGGGAAATACCCCATACGTTGCGGTGATTGGACGATTGCCGCGATGTGTCTATTATTTCTTGACCCGCGCTGACCTCTCTTTTGTGGCGTGTGTTGATAATTTTTACCAGGAGTTTTACGTGTTTTTAAAGTAACAGATTTGACAGGTCATTGTTTTGAATTTTATTTGGAATATTCCTTTTTACGGAAGCATGTCTCAATCTAATATTATATGCTTTTTAAAGAGAAACTATCACCTGCTGATCGGGAAACATGCAGCGAAATGGCAGTGAGGAGGAGTGATGATGAGATCAGTCTACGGAAACCTCACAGCGAGCGTGAATTTGGTAAGGACTGGCGGTAAGCTTACTCATGAATCATGTGAGTCGGAACTTTCAAAATCAAAAGATGAAATCGAGAGGGAAAAAAAGCTAAAAATTGCAACCTCGTTACAGTACCTCGTTTTGCACAGATTGGGGGAAAAAATAGGCCCACATTTTTATTTGATTGAACTGCTTAACAACCATAAAAAGGCTCTATAAAAAATCTTAAAATCTGGCTTCTGTAAGGGCACCAGATTGATTTCTATGTGCAGAAGCCCTCTGGCTTCGACCCCTCGACCCCCACCAGGGCATTGCCCCTGGACCCCACCAGGGGCCCTTAAGCGGGCCCCTGGACCCCACGCCGTTATGCTCACGCGCTACGCGCGCTCGAATATCAATGCTCTCCTTATTACCTCCAGGAGAGCTTTTTAAAACTCCCCTGGCTATTTTAAAACTGAGTCCCTTATTGTGGTCACTGAAATATTCTGCCCTGGCAATTTGACATTTTCTTTACTCATAGGTCACTATACCCTTGTGGTTTGTGATCCCTCAGAGCGCCCTGCTCCAAGTGTTGGCTTGGGGATACTATCCCTGGAACTGCAATACTTTATTCAATAATCTATTTCAGGGATTCTCAAGCAGTGGCACGCGTGCTGAATTTGGCGCTTTGACACTCTAAAATCAGAGAAATACATTGGGAATACACTGAGAAATAAGTAAGTTTGGCACTTTCCCCTACAATTTTTTTTCCATTTGCTCTATTTAATAGAGTTACTTCTAACTACCCACCTGGCCTGTCAATTCTCTGCGTTTTCCTCTCATCATCTTGTCCCAAAGCTTTGGGACACCATCACATTTTATTTACTTTATTACAGTAACTTTGGACATCCGACTGGGCCTGCCCTGTTGTTCCCCTAGAAATAAAAAGCATCTTAGTTTGGACAAAGAATCTTGGTTTGAATTGCCTCAAACAATGGCATTTGTTACATAACACCACTATTTCCCTTTCCTGGCTTGGATTGGTGAGAATAGAATAGTGGCCATTGGTTTTTAAAATGCACCTTAAACCAAGATACATTGTCCAAACCAAGATGTTTTTTTATTTCTAGTGTTCTCTGCCTGTCCTCATCCTACATTTATCCCATTCAACCAAGAATGCTTTGGGATACTGTACCTAGCGACATAATACTTGATTTTATTCAAATAAAGTGAATTTGAGACTACTCACCTGGCCTGTCATTCTCTGAACCTTTCCTCTCATCATATTTATCCCATTAATTGAGTAAAGCTTCAGGGTACTGTCCTTGGCAACACGACACTCTATTGACACCAATAAAGTTGCTGGATAAGACTACTCATC
>JXSR01S010058.1:111994-125684 GCA_000969725.1 Ophiothrix spiculata
TCTGAGTAAAAGTGATGTTTGTTAAATTCTGTATAAACTAGAAAGTAAAAATTAGTAAGAAGTGTGTTTTAACAGTGTTATATATTTGTTACACTCTCTTTAAACCTCGCCAATGACTGTTTAAAATCATTCAGAGTAATTCTGGTAGCCATTTTGAAAACTCCGCCATAACTCTATTCTGCACAGACTACATTTTTGCCACCCTGCATTTTCATTTTACTCATGTTCTCATCTTTCTCTGTGCAAATTTTGGTTCAATAATCATACAAAAATAACGGGATTCAAAAAGTGCCGAATTGCGGCTACACTACAAAATGAGCTCCATGGTGGTGAGCTTGCAGTTCAGAGGTGGTGGTTTAGGTGGTCTAGCTGAGCTTTGTAAAACCATTTCATACACTCATATCATTAGTGCTTTGACTTTTAATCTTTCAGGGACTCGCAGAAACATTTGCTACCAATACCATAGGTCCTCTACTCATGGGTAAATATTTTTCTCCCTTGCTGCTAAAAGGATCAGGAACATTTGGTCAACCTACAGGAAAGACAAAGCATTCAGGTGTCCTTGTCAACATGTCTGCAAGAGTTGGATCTATCAATGATAATGGTAAGGTGTGAAATCAGGCAGGACCAGGCTTCTAATAGCATACTGGTCTGTCACAAACAAGAGATTGGCATAGCAGACATCATTTGTGCCCTGTCATATCTAAAGGTACCGTAAGGTCGGCATAGTATATTATGAGATATGGGCCATTGAAGCTGAGCATAGTCAACAATCACGTCCAAGGTCGAATTTCTAATTTCATCCGAAACATTACCTTTGAAGTGTATTCTATCAATCAGGTTCCAACATCCAAAACATAAGAAAAATGTGTTAAAAACCAAGATCAAAATCCTCCCTCCATTCAAGTTTTACTCAGTACAAAAGTTTTAAACTTGATTTTCTCAGTTCTAGTTTTCCGATTCAGCCCGATTCCTTTTACCAATTTTGATGTAATTTTGCGACCGAACATCCAATAACCAAAAGCAAGGTGTCATTTTAAAGCTTAAACTTTCAACTTTCAGATGAGACCAAAAAATTAATTTTGATTTTGGGACCCTTACGGTACCTTTAGATACGATGGGGCACATTTGAGATCATTTTAAAAACAGTACTCATAAATTGACTTGTTGTCCTTTTTGACTGGAGATGTGTGTATAAGAAATTTTTCTAGCTTTTCCTGTGCTTAAGAAGACTAGTCTGTATGGCTGATTGCAGTTTTGCTGGAACTTTTGTCCAAAATCTCTGTCATAATTAACATTAGCCACATATGTGTACCGCCGCGGCAAAAGGGTCCAGTTGTCGACTCCTACATGTTGCTCATTGTAGCATATCTGATGTATACAAATACCATACATTAGATATGCTACAAGGAGCAACATGTACGAGCCGACAACTGGACCCTTTTGCCGCGGCGGTACACATATATGCACTGTGCCTGCTGCAGTTGTGCTGTGTTCAGCTACATACATGCTTTTCAATATCAATCATGATGTGAATAGGCCCAGATATCTAGTGAAAAGAAGTAATCAGGGCTGCCTATCATCATAATTTGTTCTGTTATGGAAAGACAATGGTCTATTTTACTTATAATTAAAACAAATTTACAGAATGTATCATACTTTTTGAAATGGAGTCACTTAAATTACTGTAAACTTCTTTTTGATACACCCTGTATATTTACTTTTTCAAGACTTGACTGGTAGCAGACCCTTCTAGGTCTGAATGTGATCATCTGATTTTAAAACATCACCAAATTATGTTGTCACTTCATCACAAATTGAGATTAGGATCAATTTTCAGAAAGCATCCTGTTAGGATATTGTCTAGCTGTATAAGCCCCCAATTCTTAATCAATGGGCGTTGGAAGTCAGGAGTTAAAATTCTCTGAGTAGCAAATGTGTTGTCCTTGAGCAAGACATAAACTCTCATATCCATGATGTGCTGTTCTAGAGCCATGTGTTAGAAATTTACCAACATTTTTTAATGCTCGGAAGGTATGGCAGCACAACAATATTTAAATCATTGAGTGTGGCCAGAATTCAAAAAAGAAAAGAAAAAGAGATGGTCATTTAGATCTTTGCAAATACAGACAGTTTACAGACTCTTCACTACCGCCTTGCATTTTTTATCCTATGAGAATGTTAAACATCAACATTGAAAAGAAATATGGCATTTTTTTGGCCAAGAAGTATATTTCATTGTCAAATATTGTTAAATTCTATTTGGGATACCGGTTTACAATGTTTTATAATATCTTCAAAAAAAATTAAAAATCATCAGGATGGTAGGGATACATTTTGTGAAATGGGTCTCAAAGTGTCCAGGTAGAACTCACAGAACTCATATTTTTGAGCTATGATCACATAAATGATGACATTCAGTATACAACCATATCATCCAACAAGATCCAATTAGAAACACCAGAACTAGATGTCATCACAGAAGCCATCATATGTGATCAAGAGATCGACCAAGTCAGTCTCGAAACTTCATATCTCCAAAATGTGAGTACGGCCTCTGTAATGTTTGATAGCTATAAAGTATCATGATGTAATGTTTTTTGTTGAAGAAAGCAGCTTACTTATCATTTTCATCCCTTTTATTTACAGCTCTTGGAGGTTGGTACAGTTATCGGATGTCAAAAAGTGCTCTCAACATGGCTACCAAAAATCTAAGTGTAGAACTAGGCAGAGGTCGTGGCAAGGTCATATGTGTGAGTTTGCATCCAGGAACTGTGAATACTGATCTATCTCGCCCGTATCATAAAAATGTACCCAAAGACAAACTGTTTAGCACTGAATATTCAGTGTCATGTCTCATGGGGATTATAGATAAGCTTACCCTGGAAGATACTGGCAAGTATTTAGCATGGGATGGGCAGCAAATACCATTTTAGATCAAAACTACCATACTTGCTTGGTGTCTTGTAATGTGCATGTATTCCAGAGTGAATATTTGATACAAAGGATGGCAATTTGTAGGTACACTGGTACAGTATACTTGGTATAGTCCCTGGAAAAAAACGCGTACAATTCTAGTACACATTCCTGAGGTGCAAATTTGGAACACAAATTCGAGTACAATTTAAGTACAATTCGAGTATAAATTTGTGTACTCGAATTGTACTTAAATTGTACTTGAATCTGTGTTCCAAATTTGCACCTCAGGAATGTGTACTAGAATTGTACTCGATTTTTTCCAGGGGTACTTCCAAATTCAAAAAGACAACGGAACATTTGGTAATTCTTTGAAGTTTTGAAGTCTAGCAAATCACCAGTAAAGTGCTTTAATTCCAATAGGCTATAACTTCAAATTAGAATTCATGTTTCATGAATTCATTTCACCAAGGCCAGTATCAGTTGATTGGTGGGCAAAATGTGAAATTGTTTCTACAACATTTATATTCCTCCATAGTGGTTCATCAGTCTTACAACCACTGCATGTGCGCTACACAGTCGCCAAATGACCCAAACAACAGAGAGCGATTGAGCCCCATTTGGAGACTAGTGGATCCAGTCTACCATTATGCATGCATGCATTAAACTTGCTTTGTCATGTGAATGTGAAAATCGTAAGTGAATTAGTTTATTGACTAAAGTTGTACGGTCAATAAAAATAATAAATACTCAGGGGGCATTTGTAGTCTTTTTAGACCTACTTCAATAGTTGTGCCAAAAGTGATTTTTCACTTTTATCAGTTACTTTGTACCATAAGCTGTCCATTACAACTTGTTGGCAAAATTGTAGAGTCGTTTTTCGTCAAATGAGGGCGCTTTTCAAAATTGCCTACAAAATTGACTAAAATGCATTAAATTTCAATAGAAATGATATCAGTCATTGGTGTATGAGAAAGAAATTGAGTTATATCTATTTAATGTACCAGCAGGTGGCTTGTACTTAGTTAAGACTTAAAAATACACCAATCCACACACATAGAGGGCGCCTTTCTTTATCTTTAAAGTTGATTAAAATATACATCAGATTTCAAGGTTTTTTTTTTTAAATTTTGGTCCATATTCAGGGGGCATTTGTATTCTACTTCAATAGTTATGCCAAAAGTGATTTGTCACTTTCATGTGTTTGTTTACATCCTTATGTATCAAATACAACTTGTTTTCAAATTCTCATTGCTGTTTTTCTACCCTTGAGGGCGCTTTTCAAAATGGCCGCCAAATTGCACTAAAACGTACAGAAAAAAAATCACACAAAATCAAGGTCTTGCTATGTATATGTCTTGCTCTGTATATTATGATATTTTGAACATCACGAAATGGATATGGAAAATGTTATTCTACATATGGTTTATCAAATGTATCATAACCTTTGTGTGCTGAGGGCGCTTTGCATCAAATGTGCCTCTATAATGCGTTTTTATGTGCAAAAATGGGTTACAGGTTTTTCAAAATAGGATCAAAAACACTAAATATACAAAATAATTGATAGAAAATGGCGATTCAGAGAACAATAGGAGCAATTCTTCCAAAATAAGGGTGTTAGCATGTTTCAAATATAATATGAAGCCTGTACTAAGATCCAAAATGGCCGCCAAAATATGTTTTTATGTGCAAAATGGGTAAGAAACTTTTCAAAACAGTATCAAAAACACCATATGTTCAGAATAATCAAGGGAAAATGGCTTTGCAAGTAATAATAACAGCATTACTTCCCAAATAAGGTTGTCAGCATGTTGCATATCCAAAATGGAACCTGTTATAAGATCCAAAATGGCCGCCAAAATCTGTTTTTATGTGCAAAAATGGGTTAGAAATTTTTCAAAACAGTATCAAAAACACCATATGTTGAGAATAATTGATGGAAAATGACTTTGCAAGTAAAAATAACAGCATTTCTTCCCAAATAATGTTGTCAGCATGTTTCATATTCATATGGAGCCTGTAATAAGATCCAAAATGGCCGCCAAATATTGTTCTCATGTGCAAAAATAGGTTAGAAAGTTTTCAAAAAACACTCCAAACAGTTTCAAAAACAATAAATATTCAGAAAAATCGATATAGAATGGCTTTGTAAGTAACAATAGGAGGATTCTGCCTAAGAAAAGGATAAGAGTATGTTTCAAAACCAATATAAAACCTGTATTGAGATCCAAAATGGCCGCCAAAATATGTTTTTAAGAGCAAAAATGAGTTATAGACACTTTGAAACAGTATCAACAACACAAAATGTTCTGAAAAATCGATGGAAAATAGCTTTGTTGGTAAAGAATAGGAGCAGTTCTTCGAAAATAAGGGTGTAAGCATGTTTCAAATCCAATATGGAGCCTCTTATAAGATCCAAAATGGCCGCCAAAATGTGTTTTTTGTGCAAAAATGGGTTGGAGTCTTTTCGAAACAGTATCAAAAACACCAAATATTCAAAAAAAGTTATAGATATTGGTTGTGCTGGTAACAATAAGATAACTTCTTTCCAAATAAGGGTGCTAACATGCTTCAAATCTAATATGGAGCCTATAATAGGATCCAACAATGGCCGCCAAAATACATTTTTATGTGGAATAATGAGTTCGAGGCTTTTCCAAACAATATCAAAAACACCAAAAATGTCCAGAATAATCGATGGAAAATGGCTTCCTGGTTAAATAAAAAGTGCACTTAAATTCGTAAATAAATAAGGGTGTAAGCATGTTTCAAATCGAATAAGGAGCAGTTCTGAGACCCAAAATGGCCCCCGAAATATCCTTTATGCTCAAAAATGGGTTAAAGTAATTTTAAAATCGCATCAAAAACACTTAATTTTCAAAATGATCGATGAAAATTGGCTTTTAGGGTAGCAATAAGAATATTTCTTGCTAAATAAGGGTAATAGCATGTTCCAAGTCCAATATGGAGCCTGTACGGAGATCCAAAATGGCCGCCGAAATACAATTATCATTGCACAAAATGGCTTAAGGTGACTTTGACACGATGTGAAAAACACCAAATATACAAAATAATAGATGGTAAATAACTTTGATTGTAACAATAGTAACATTTCTTCCCATATAATGTGGTTTACATGTTTAAAATCTATTATGGAGCCTGCACTGTGATCCAAAATGACTAACTCATTTTCTTACCTCAAATCGTATTTTGGCAGCCATTTTGGATCTCAGACAAGCTGCATATTGGAGTTGAAACATCCTTACACTCTTATCAGGGATGAAATGTTCATCTGGTTACCCTCAAAGCCATTTTTCATTGATTATTTTGAACATTTGGTGTTTTTGATAACATTTCAAAGTCACATCAAACCATTTTTGTTCATAAAATTGTATTTTGGCGGCCATTTTGGGTTTCATTAAGGCTCTATTTTGAACATGATACAAGCTAAGAATACTATTAGGAGGTAAATTATATTGTTGTAATGTTATTTCCTTTTGAGTATTTAAAATTGATTCTTCTTAGTAACATTTATGGTATGTTACATGAATTAAATATATTAAAAACACATAAATTGATGTATATTTTAATCAACTTTTAAGATAAAAAGCGCCCTCTATGTGTGTGGACAGGTGTATTTTTAAGCCTTAGTTTTTTGGAATTGGTCTTACAAGCCACTGCTGGTATATTTAATAGATATAATTCAATTACTTTCTTATAAACCAATGAATGATAACATTTTTATTGAAAATTGATGCATTTTAGTCAATTTTGGAGGCCATTTTGAAAAGCGCCCTCATTTGACGAAAAACGACTCTACAATTTTGCCAACAAGTTGTAATGGACAGCTTATGGTACAAAGTAACTGATAAAAGTGAAAAATCACTTTTGGCACAACTATTGAAGTAGATTACAAATGCCCCCTGAGTAAAACTTTTGATTTGGTTTAAGTTGATTTAAACTAGGTTTATTATTTTTATTGACTGTACAACTTCAAACTTGTTTTATATCCTTGCAGTTGCATGGGCAAGTTACTTCAGGTTTAATAGCAGTCTTGATTTCAAGAATCAAGAAGAAAACTCAAGTGAAATTCAAGATCTTAGATTTACGGGAGGTCGGAGCTTCACAATCCCTAAAAATTGTTTTATCATAACTTGAAAACTAAAAAAAAAAGTAAACTACATAAATGTATACATTTTTAGAAAGGAAAATTTACAAGGAATCCATTTATAGCATCAATTGCAAATTTTAAGAACTCGCTTTTTAAAAACTCACCAAAAACAAGTTATTTTGCCTAAAATTATTGAACAAGCCTTGAAAAAGTATTATTTGGTAATAATCTTCCAAAATAGGTGAATATTCATCTGAATTGAAAAATATTTTCTCAATTTTTTGATTAACTTATTAGTTTTCACAAAAATGGCCGAAAATGCCAAAAAATCATGAATCAAAAAAATCATGATTTTTTGAAAAAAAGATTTTTTTCGCCAAATTTGGACCAAAATTGTCATAACTAGGGGAATGGCCGAATACAATTTTTTCTAGGCTTTTTCAATTTTTTTTTTGCAAAATTACTCGTTTTTGGTGAGTTACTAAAAAGGGAGTTCTTAAATCAAGAATCTGATTTTATAAATAGATTCCTTGTGATTCCCTTCTAAAAATGTATACTTTCAAGTTATGATCAAAATAAATTTTCAGAAATCGTGAGGCTCCAACGTTCCTTTAGATATTAATTTTTGGTCAACAAATTTGGTTCCTGAAATAATTATTGTTGATTGATCTGGGATAGGTTCATCAATGAAAAAAAAAATCCTTCCAGTATTGTAATGTGTGTGTGTGTGATAAATTTAATGCAATATTAAACATACTTAACACCAATGTGTTGCTAAATGTGACAGTATTATAAATACTGTTTGTATAGTTTTATAAAAAACAATAGGGTATGAGGTCAAATAAAAAATAGTTTGTCACAAAGCTCACGAGTGGCTTGAAAATTAATGGGGAATGTGATTTTTTATTTCTTTTAATTTTTATTCCCAACTTGGGTTTTTTATGGTATATGATATCTAGACTATATCCTGCGTCGTTGACCGGCCGGGCGCACTGATCACTGCGTTGTGCCCTGTGCTGGCCAGTGACGACTGTAAAAATAATGGTCATAAAAATGGAGCACTTTGGCTCATTAATATGTAATAGTTTGAATGACGATTGCAAAAATGAATAAAACATATATGAATATTAATGAGTAACTTCCAAATTTGGAGATGGCTATGATTGACATAATATAAACAATAAACAAGCCGTAAACATGCTCGCTCAACAATGAAATTAACCGTGAATAATATACAATAATAATTATATGCAAATGAGGTAAACAAACTTTTCTCAATGAATTTATGAATATTTAAGTTCAGTTTCTTTCCAAGGCGTGTTTGGGTTATTAATGGCTCGTTTACGTTACGCCAGCGAGCGACTGATACGAACATGATTAAGAGGCTATGTTACCAAAAATTGGTAACATTGTGCTCCAAAAAAATTGCATGTTATTTTGTCAGTCGCCAAATAGCCAGACCGGAACCGGAAGTATGGCGCCCTCAGCTATTTGCCGACTGCGGAGTCAGTCTATATGATATCCACAGTGAATGATAAGTTCTGATCTCAATATGTTGACATTTCTCTAAGAAAAGCATATATATTTATGGTTACCAAATTGATAAAGTAAAGAAGCATTTTATTCCAATCATGTGCAGGGATTTGCTTTTGGTGAGAAAAAGTATGATTTTCCCTTAAAAAGTTCTAGAAAAAAATATAAAATACAAAAATATCTTGAAATTAAAAATATATGACATTACTTTTTCCAGATCACCTGATTTTACAAACACAATGTGGCAAACTATTTTTTTTATTTGACCTGATATTAATAGGTCTGTAGTACCAGACTTTTGGTTTCATTTTGTAGGTATCATTCATCAAAATAGAAATTTTGAAAGTAGGATCTTAAATATATTTAGTAGGTTCATATTACCGTACAGGTTTTCCAAAAAGGGGTTAGGCCTTACGGGCTTTGGAACTGACTTTTTTCCAAATCAAGGTCTTTACACTGATTTTTTCTTCTAAAAATTGTGATCATAATCTAGATGAATTTTCAAAAAAATAAACTTGAAAAAACACCACTTTTTGAATGGTAAGACCTCTTTATTTTAGAAATTGGGACGAACAAGGAGACTTAAAAAGAGATTTTTGCCACGGCTCATTCCAGTACCTTCAATATGTGTTGAGTGTCTCTCCTAAGACCACGTCTAGTGATTATAATATGTGTATACTGCTAACGCAAACTGAACATAAATTTGCTATTAGCACATACCAAATTGCAGTAAAGGTCAATTCGTAGAACACCATATGCAGGTGCAGTACTGTAAATTTATTGATATCAATTGGGTTTTTTTTTCTGCACTTTGATATATAATTCAAATTTTTAATTTTTAACTTCATTGCTATACATCACTGAAATCTCTTGCAGCAAAGATAGTGCACAGTGAGTGCCATTAACAACACACTGCCCTGCAAGTTGTAATGTGCTAGAACATGCCTTTATCCCCTATTCAACAAGTTTTGCAATGTGGTTTGTGGTGGTGGTTTGTAATTCACATAGCATTGAAAATTATAATGTAATACATACATATTTTTAAATTTCTATGATATTATGTCTTGTTATAAAAATATATTTTTGTATAACTTGAAGAATAATGTAGTGTGTAACCATGAGTATATATTAAATTAGTACGGTATTCATACACTCTGTGTTAAATACGCGTTGAAATTGTAAATCTAATTGGACAGTTGGAAGAAACTTTACTCTACTTGCTTTGAAAGTCAAGTAAAGCCGTTGGTTCCCTGTACGAACAGACTCCTTCATTGGGTATGCATTTCATGCAAGTACTGTGTATCATTGATTAATTATACGCATTCACTAATCTCGTCTAGTCGCACGCTGCGTATTACGTTGTACAATTCCATGTACGCGTAACATGCTCACGCTTGTATGGCAAGTTTCATTTTAAAAGAAAGGTAAATCTAAATTACAATGATTAACATGGGATGATGGATGGTTGTATTTTCTATGTTTTATTGAAATGGCAAACACATTTTTAAAATAAGGGACCGTTCACAAACACTTGTAAGGGGGGGGGGCCTGATGCAGAAGAAAAATTTTCGGGGTCCCCCCTTTTCGACCTCAAAAAATTTAAGGGTCCCCCTTTTTGCGACACAAATTAGTGGTCAACCCCATAGAAAGGCATGTAAACTCAATTTGTACCGGAAAATTTGTGCAGGGCCCCCCTTTCGAGGGTGAACAATTTTAAGGGCCCGCCCCTTTTGGCATAGGGCGCCCCCCTTACAAGTGTTTGTGAACGGTCCCTAATGATTATACCATTTAATTTCTTTGCAATTTTATTCTAATCATTGTCGTGTATGAATAAGATTAATAACTGCTCTTACTTGGCGCTCGTGAAATTATAGACTCAACAGGTATACACTGTATGCAGCGCCCCATGAAGGAGCATTCGCACAGGGGACCCACGGCTTTACGTGACTGTCCGACCACGGAGCAAGTAGAGTAAAGTTTCTTGCCCAAGGAAACAAGGAGACGAAAACCGCCCGGCCCGGGGCTCGAACCCACAATCTCTGTATTACGAGACCCGTGCTCTAACCGCTCGGCCACGCTCCCCTCTGCTACAAATATAATGCACCTTGTGCTGAAGTCAAAGTTGTCCAATTCTCTTGGCGTGCGGACAACTCCAACTTCAGCATGCGGTGCATTATTGTTGTATAATTTCACTCACGTCAAGTAATACGCAGTTATTAATCTATAATTATTATACAGAGGGCAGCTACTGGACTAAGTTAGTTTTGGAAAAAACAATCTTCAGTTTAGTGTGCAATCTTCTGTGCGTATGCAGTTAATTGTTGTTAGCTTTCAGGGACGTCCATTTGAAATTTGCATGAGCTCTATCAAAAACTCTCTTGAATTTCTTTAGGGGAGCAATTAAAGGAGCTGTCTTGAAATTTATATGTTAATACCCATGCATGCAAAGAGCTCTATTAATTGGGCTGAGGGCTCCCATAAAGCATTTGAGTAGTCTGTGCTACAGACCAGGTTAAAAAGAAGCACACCATTCACTCACTGAAAATTAGCATGCACACCACCCACAATCAAGTATTCAGCAGTTGGAAACATGCAAAATCCTCTCGAAGGCGCTCTAGTGATAATGTACATAAATCAAGTCTTTGACAAAGACAAATTTGAGGGGAGTAGGGTAGCTCAATAGAGATTACTCCCCTCAAACGTAAGTCCCTGCAAGGCTTGATTTTATAGCATTTGTGTGTCAAGATTTTCATATTCTGTATGGTAATATGCTAGTTTGATATGTTTGTACATGATTTCTACAAACTTAACTGACTTTATTTTAGTTAACTCTTACATTTAGTTAATTATGCCATTTCTGTAAACAATGAATTAAGAAACAGCTAATAAAAACAATTCAAAAGTCCAGTTTGTGTTATCTTTTGTTCATTTAATGCAATCTTTCATGTATTGCAGTAATGTGCTCTATAATACTTTATACATACAAATACAAAACTCTTCTTGATTTTAATAACATTCAATCTTAGGAATGTTAAACAAAACTTCAGTAAAGAATTTGGATCAAACACGACTTAACAATACAATTATATATATATTGTATGCAGGCATGAGAAATGAAAATATCTGAATTTGGTAAATAAACCACCAAAATGGTTAAATCAAGCACCAAATATCTGAATTTGGATGATAAAAATATCTGAAATCAGATAATTATCTGAAAATTCTCATGCCTGTGTATGTGTGCATTATGGTAATTAACAAATTTTCTTTTACCTGAAGTTTTACATAATGAGATACCAAGAAGTTACCTTACTGGTGAAACTTAACTGTAAAATTGTGTCACTTATGCAGTGAGAAAATGGAAGTCACGCCTGTTTTAGAAAATGCACTTTAAACCAGGTATATAACTTTAAACCTCAGATAACAGACCATCATGTTGCTCATTTGCCGTCTTAATTTTTGTAAATACATGCATTTAAGAATTTGACAGTCTTAGATAATAAAAAAAAGTTTGTCAATTTTGTTTACCATTTTTTGAATTAAAAGTTTTCCAATATTTGAATTAGAAATAACTTAATTAGAAACGTTATTCATTAAATACCATAATCAATTTGACAATGCAGAACAAGTTGTGTGCATTTTAACAGAAGACACAACCGTATATGTGTACCGCCGCGGCAAAGGGGTCCAGTTGTCGGCTCGTACATGTTGCTCCTTGTAGCATATCTAATGTATATTATTTGTATACATCAGATATGCTACAATAAGCAACATGTAGGAGTCGACAACTGGACCCTTTTGCCGCGGCGGTACACATATACCCCTAATGTATACGCTATCAAGCGAGGACATTACGGTTTCCTACAAACAAATGAGGACGAAGTGCGTATATAGTATTGCGGACAAGACTTTTAATTAGTGGCAACCTTATACCTTGAAGGACTATGGCTCATATGCATTTTTAAGCAGTCTCATCTTTTGCACACATCTAGAAATCAACAATAGGCGACTGGCGGTTTTGCAAGCGTCCTTGGTGAGGAGCCATTTTCAAGAGTGTGTCCTTGGTTGAATGAACATACATACTCAACCTTACAAACGAGGACACACATGGAACCAAGGATCATTGTCATTTAGTGAATAGGTGCAAAAGATGAAACTGCAGTAAATGCAGGTAAAGCTATAGTGTCCCATAGCAGATTCTAGGGTTCCACTGTTGTTGGTAATTTGATATTGTCCGTACTTAGTACTAAACACACACAATACATCCTCGGTTGTATGTATAGGACAACCTGTCCTCGATAAACAGAGGTGACATGCAGGTGTGCAAGTGGAGGTTTTATCATCTTTTTACACTCCCCTTGCATGCCTGCTTGCAAATCTGATGTACACATACATTTTGACACAGTGCGGTAGATATCCGGGGTACATAATGGTTATAGTTATATAGTACGGTACTCTGAAAAAAAAAAACACCTTAATTATGGGGGCGACCAAATCGCACTGTGCATGAACATCAATCCAATTAAATCGATCATCAAGTCACACAGTTACAGAAGCGTCAATTCATATGAGCTCACAAGGTATCGTGTGACTCGAGTTTATGAGAACTTTTAACTTTGGCACACAAGATTTGTAAAAGTAAAAAGTTTTCATCAGGTGACTTTATTACCTGCAGCTGATTTACAGTTTGTGAAAACCCTAAACATAAATTTCAGATTGTTATCATTTTTCAATTTACAATTATAATTGA
The DNA here is from genome assembly GCA_000969725.1 of Ophiothrix spiculata. Lineage (NCBI taxonomy): Eukaryota > Metazoa > Echinodermata > Ophiuroidea > Amphilepidida > Ophiotrichidae > Ophiothrix > Ophiothrix spiculata. The sequence goes on from JXSR01S010058.1 coordinate 125,305, forward strand.
ACGACAGATTGTCTATGCTTGCAGTGTTTTGGAAGAACAGAAATTGCATAGGCTATACTTCTGCTTACAAGCCTGGGGGATGCTTGCATTCAGAAGCGGATATCACACTTATACTATAAAAATAGCAACACAGAAAAAGGGTGATGGGATGCTCATATACACATACCATGTATAGACCTTTTCAAACAGCGATCGGAAAACATGGTCACGTGCCACAGCAGTTGCAGTCGGCAGACGGCAATGAAATACAAGAGCCACAGGCTCAGTAACCCCTGCACGAAAGCCTGTTAGCAAAAAAAAAATGACTTCAAAGAAGCATTTTTTGAACATTGTTTTGTTTTAAATAGGGCCTATAGAAAATGGTTAAAATCAATATAAAA
>JXSR01S010058.1:127819-138532 GCA_000969725.1 Ophiothrix spiculata
GATAGACCGATAGATAGATAGACATGATCATGGTTAGATAAACCCAGGCACTGCGTGCATGGGTTAAAAATGAAATAGTACCGCAAAAAGTGCATGATAAAAACGGCAACGTTCGTCGTTGTTGGAAACATACTGTCGAAGTGTCGAACTTTGTCAAAAGATGAGGCACAGAGGTACTGTTTATTTCCCGGAAACGATCGGAATTTGTTCAAGCTTTCGGGAATCTTTGGAAAAGATCGGTTTGAAAAGGACTATAGGGTGTCAAAAACGGCAAAAATCAAGAAGGGTATCTATTTTGGCCAATTTTGGACTTTTACGATATTGATTATGTTTTTGGGTTTTTTTGCTAAATTAAAAAAATCCTAGTTAAGGATAGGAAAAATTGTACAAATCTTGTGCGGGATTGTTTCGGAGTCAACCATAAACCCTGGTTTAAGAGTCAATTTTTAGAGGGCATTTATAAGTGTGATCCACCTCTCAATACAAGTGATCCCCTTTCCATCAGGCCTATAAGCGCCTGTCAGTACAGAAATCAAATCAATCCTGAACACAAAACTAAGCCCCGTCTTTAGTTTCCAGTGAGTAGCTTAGTTTTAAACTAATGCAATAAAGATTCACTACTATTTAAATTATGCACATTTCACTAAGAACTAAATTTGGGGGATTAAAATGCCCAGCTAGCTTTTAGCAAAAAAAAGAAAAGAAATCAGAAAGCTTGCTGGCAGAATGAGGATGATTCTATAAATCAGGAAGGGTTGGCAGCTCTGGGCTATCCATCATGTACAGTACAGTAGCAACTTGTTACATGAACCCTATTAACAAGAAATTCCTGATAACAAGCCCCAAGCACATTTGTAAAATAGTAAATTTGTTGGATAACACAAAGTTCTAATAACAAGCAGTAAAATACTAATCCCCCATGGGTTATCCCCATGAACTACAATTGGCATTGTACCAGCAAATATGGAGATAAGCGAACCTACGTCATACGCAGCATTTAGATTAACTTGCTTTGGACTTCATGCGCGGTGAAAACAATCAATACTTCAGCCAGACATCCCTTCATTTTCTTTTGTTTTTAGCGAGAAGGAAATATGTGAAATGATGAGCTGTTTTGTCATTTTGTTGTGGTTTGAATACCACACATATCATATGATTTTGGAATTAAAATATTTTAAAACTTTGCTAAAACCAATAAAAGTTTCCGCGAGCCGACATTTTCCCTATAGAGTTGAATGGGAAGTCAGCAATTTTTTCACCGCGCTATTTGGACAAACGTCCCGGATGAAAACAAAATGCCTGAATGGCTCCTGCCTATATTAGGCCTAGCCTGTATGTTTGATACTGAAAAGCTTTGTAAAAAGATTTTCATACCTATGTTTGTCAATGACCCCAGGTTGAACTTTACCTGACATTACTGCGTACTTAAAAAGTTTTAGACCTAGACTAACCCAATAATGGGTTTGTAAGCACTTCAACCTAGTCAAGATACTTGATCATGATATAAAATGCACACAATCCATTGGGTTTTTACAGTCTTTTATAGTCACTCCATAGATTTAGAGGGAGATACAATACTCTGTATCCTGGCATGGGTATCAAACTGACGGTATTCAAGATTTTGCCAATGATGAAGTAGAACTTGCTCTTATGCATGAACAAGGAAAAGATGCTCAAACGCTTTGCATTAAGTTTGGCTTTCACATAAATTACTTCAGTTTCCCTGTGGCAACTTAATCTCAGCGTCTGAAGTTGATTTTTAGCAGGACCTCAATACACCTAATTTGAGTCCCATTGCCAGAATACTTAACAATATAAATTCTGGAATATCCCCCTTGAATCTATGAGACATCCACAGTTTTGAATTTCATGTCATATTTATTTAACACCTTGTCACTAGAATGTGAAAAATTTCTCAAAATTCCCCTTTCATACATCAGTGTCTCTTGAAAGGGTTCTTCAAGGCTAAATGTCTTCCCGGGCGTTAACCTAACATGCCACCTGTTTTCATTGAATATAAGATACATCATAAAAGTTATGACTAAATAGGCTTTTTTTTGGATTCAAAAGCTAAAACCTTATTTATTCTCATATCTGGACAATAGAACAATGAGAACCGGTTCGACTGAACTTGAGCAACACACATTACAAAACCAAAACTTTTGTCCAGCAGTTGGGTTCAATAATGTCTACTGGTCACATACTTTAAATTTTTGCAGTCTTCTGTACTACCACAAGCCATATTTCCTCAACGTATATGTTAATATGCTTATATTATGAAAACAAGGTCTTTTTTCATTGTGATTTTGAAAGACAAGTATTAGCTACATGTAAGTCAAAGTACATTTCAGGATACCACAAGATTTAAATATTTTCCATTATATACTGCATGGAAGCCTTCATTTGATTGGTTGACAATGTATTTGACTGTTAAAAGTATTGGATATATGATATTTCATGTATGAAATCTCGGCTGGATAAATTAGATGCAAGATATGTTTTTACATGCTGTGGCTTGTGGATCTTCAGAAATCTTCACAATGGTTGCATTTTACTAGGGCTAGGCTAGGCCAAGCATGTACGGTAAGCTTAACTCAGTATGCTCAACTCAAGTGTATTATCAAATTACAAGAACATTTTCATACAGTATATAAAACAAATATTTACTGCTCTTTATTTAAATAATGGTGCAAAATATCTACCCTCGTTGACCTACCATTGCCTGACAATAGTATTAGTAGGCCCAGTCTCTGTAGTTACCTTGAGTAGATAGTTTGCACCATTGCCCTCATGAGCAGTAACTATTTGTAAAATAGTCTTCAACTAATCTTAGTAACGCTTGAAAGCAAAATTTCAATCTGACTTGTTTTCCCAATGATTTTGCTTGATCATAATATCACAGATATTTTATGCAATATGTTAATAAAAATGATCATTAACTATTTTAGCACAAGTTATGTTTTTACAAATAAACCATAAGAACCATTAAATAAAACAATTTTTCAAGACTGTCCTTTTTTTTGCAGTGTTTAAGATAGAATTCAGCCACATTTTGGTCCATTTCCCATTGAAAATAAAAGATGTCAAGGGTTGCCTCCCTTCCAAATTTTGAAAAGAGAAAGATCTTAACATGTTTTATAATTTACCTTAAATACAGTCAGTATCAAGATCAATGTACTAACATCTGTTCAGACAGGAGGACAACTGGGTAACTAGAATTCAATTACCAAACATACAAAAATAGAAAAATAAATAATGACTGTTTGCAAAGTTGTGAGCACAAAATTAAAATATTATTCAATGTGTGATCTTATTATGTAAATACTCCAGCTGACACCAGGTTCAGTTGCATATATGCATCTGTTTTAGTACCAGCTTATCTCTGGGTTATATACTTGGAACTTTTACACACTATAATATCTACATTAAAGTGTCATGGAATATTCGGCTAGCTAGTAGCTGCCTTGTGTAGTTCAGCAGCCACTGTGGAAGAGGATACTAATCTGTTACATGATCCAAGAAGTTTCTTCGGCATCATTGCCATAAGGCAGCTATTGCACACTGTTTTCCATGTACACTGTTTGGTGTCTGTACACTACCTTAGCGGTGCATCTGATGATGAATCAGAATCTACATCTGACGAGGAACCCTGAGAGAGAAAAGATATGAAAAACACAAGATATTTTGAATTCAAGAATATAACTAAATAGGGTAAAGTAGAGAACTAGTGGGGATTGTTTGGTCCAAATGAAGTTTTAAGGGCTAATGATGAACTTCAAGCTTGTGTCAATCAATTGTAGTTGTTGCAAAATCACAATGAAATCAACAATTTTGACCTTGGAGTGTTTGTAAAACCTTACAACTACACAATGCAGTTGATAAATAAATTATGGTACATGTACCTTAGCATTTTGGTTGTGACAGTAAAATGAATTCAAGTTGTCACCTGCAGCTCTAAACATCAAGTACTGCGACTACTGTCGTACCGGTACTCTTAAAACAGCTTTTCAGGTTGCAGAGAAGTCAATGATTATAAGTTGTACTATGAAACACTTCCATGCCTGTGCAATTGGTTCTTCATATAATCTTTATCTCCTTAACATTAGAGACACTGACCCGGGCCCTTAAACTGTAAATATTCAAATACATGGTTTCCAATCAAAATCTACTCTTGATATTCTGAACATAAGAATATTGCTCTGTTTGATATCGTTAGTAGCATCATTATGTCATTTTTAAGCTGCAAATACTCTGTCAAGGATATAGATGGGGGATTCTGGACTATGCATGCCGGCCTGTTAATGGCATCGCCAGCAATGGGTACGGAGATTCTGCCCAAATACCCCCAATTTCAGCCATGGAGCTCAAATAATACGCGAATGAAATGCCAACCTGCATGTGAAGAATGTGTGCATGTTTTTAATATGTGATGACTCACCCCGAAAAGGGTGACTTTGCGACAGAACACTTTTCCAGAAACTGATGAAAATAGGCAGCAAAAAATAAAGAAAATAATAAGAATTTCCAGCAGATTTTCTGTTGTAAAATTTGATCGCCTTGATCAATTTCAACAAGTAAGGTGTCATTTTAAAGCTTAGAAAATGCTGTAATAGATGAAATAATAAAATCAAAATTGATATCATCTGCAAAGCCACCCCTTTCAGGGTGAGCCATCATATATTTGCTGCATCATGACAAGATACAATGTATCATCGCTAAAACCCCAAATACCCCTAATTTCATCCCTATGCATGCCAGAATAAAAAGGCAGACAAATCTGGTATCTTCTAAATCTAAGCACGGAGCAGATCTCTTTGGTTATTTCACTTAAATACAGATCACAGCTAAATAAAATGACAAGTTAATTGACTTAATTATGTCAAAGGTTCAAACTGAAGATCATATTAAAACTTGATGTCTCCATGCTCTTGTAGTTTTGTATTTAAAGCAACTGTTTTTGAGAATTTAAGAAAATAAAGATGCAATCTGAGCATAATGAAGAGAATGATAAAAACAAAATGTTGCTTTATGAAATAGCTGGTCATACTATTGTAGTGAAATTATTCATTAAGTACACTTGAAGAATGAATGTGGACCTAAACCATGATACCCAAATAAAATTGAACAAAATATGTACAACACAACAAAACAAAGCTGTACATGTACAACTGTAACAAAATTTTAACACAGAAAAGGGATGGAATACAACATGAAAAATGCAATGCATCTTTAAACAAAAAATAACTAAAGAAAAACGGCTAATTCCCCTCCTCCCAAACAGACACATTCCTGGACTAATGCTAATGACTGGGGCAACGGCCATCATTAAATACCCTTTGTATTTTGAGTTACTTTTTCTGCCAGCCTAAGTTACATTGCTCTGATGCTTACCATTGCTTGCTTCAGAGCTGCAGGACAAGCAGACAAGGTCCTTTTTGTCTATTACAGTTGAAACCCGTTAGTACGAGATCGCTTAAAACGACAACCCGTGTTATACGAGCGGTAACTCTCGGTCCCGACTTTTCTCCATTGTTTACTACACAAAGCTATCTGTTTAGTACGAGGTGAATAATACGAGCTCCGCATAGTAAGAGCACTTACCGACAGTCCCTTGCTTCACTCATAATTAATTTTTTGACGGATAATACAAGGTCATTTTTGAAGGTGTCTATCAGTGCATTTTTTCTTTCCCAGGCTCTTCTTTTAACCAAAAAGCAGGTGGCGAGGTAAGTGTTTCTAGTTCTTAAAGTTATAAGGCAGCTTTAACTGTTTATCTATTATAGCAATGCGAAAACACGGCAGCGTGATAGCTGCTTCGTATGGGTTACGTTGATACAAATTCATACGTCGAAGTATAAATATTCACCGCGTCGTACATGATTGCACTAGTCAGTATAGCACGCATTCACTGTTTTGGTTAGCGATCTTTCGAAAGCAGCAAGCGATCAAACAACGTTTAAGAAAACTCTTTGTTTTTAGCAACTACTGCACAGACATGCAAAAATGTTGTATTTATGATAAATTTAAACCATTTTTTACTAAAAAGACTTATCAAATTAAACAAAATCTATCTCTTTCAACTTCTAAATGGTGTCCAAAGTTAATCAGTTTTACATGGTGGCACATTAGGAAATGTCAAAAGTTGCATCGTTAGCCTGTTATCACTACATAAGGCCTTACGATATGCCACTGAAAATTTAATTTCATCATCATAATGGTTACGTCGGATATATTTTTAATGCGAGCTCCGGTTAATACGAGCTTTCGGAGTTTGCCCCAGCAATCTCGTACTAACGAGTTTCCACTGTATAACAATAATGGGTAAAACACACCCATATTCCAGAAAGATGTTTAGCTAAAACATGGTTTTAACTGAACATCAACTATCCAGGAATGATACGCACCGTAGCAGCTTTCAATGAGTCGTGCAGTTGATGAAAAATTAAAGCCGTGGTTTAGCTAAACACCTTTCTTGAGTATGGGCCATATACATTGAAGCTCTTTCTAAAGGAACAGTTCCTGACCAACTGATGGACTTGAATTATAGGTTGATAAATTTTCACGTCGCAAGTGAAATTGACAAATCCACTGTAAGCACCTCATGTCAATTTTGATGCGTCTAATTCACGAGGCCCATAGGGGCTGAGTGTATTGGACAGAATTCAAAATTTACCACAAGTGCATTGATTTTGTCTCATTTTACAAGCAGAATGTAATGCAAATTTATTAATCTAATTCATATGCACTAAACGCCCACCACGCAAACCAGAACACAACAAGGGCAGTGCATATTGTGAATTTTCAATCAACTCTGCATACTTTATATTCAAAGATTGCGTTATGATTGGCTAGATGACACGAGGAGTGTAAAATACAATTGAAAGCTCTAAATAGCTGCAACGATGTTAAATAAAAAGGCAAGCTTAATCACAACTAATCCTGAGCGAGACTCTAAGCAGTTATACTTCCGTTCTAGTTCATAAAGGTAAAAGTGATTTAAACTGTAAACCAATTTTGTTAGAATTTTGTCCATGCTAGCTACCTTGGTAATGTACACATCATACATTTGCATGTGGTGTGTTACTTTTAAAAGTATATTGCAACTTGCATGAAGTCCAAACTCTGCATATCCCATTATACGCCAGAATAAGAATACACAACTCCAATAGCTCCCTTCTGTTAATTTCTTTAAATCACTAAAAAGCATTTCCATGTCTTTATCCCCATCAAAGTGTCACATTTGGCCTTGTAGTTGATTTTTTTAGACATTGTTATATAATTTTTCTAACATATAGTTGCAGACGGGAGCTCCTGGAGTTGGAGTTTTCTTGTAATGGCTGTTTAAATATAGCAACTTTGTACTATAACAATTAGGCCCCTATCTAACAATGTCTAAAAAAGTCAACTACAGGGTCAAATGTGACACTATGATTAGGATATTGACATGGAAATACTTTTTTAGTGATGTGAAAGCATTTTCAGAGATTTGTATGCATTTACATTGTATAAGTATAATTAACAGAAGGGAGCTATTGGAGTTGAATTGGGATGTTCTTATTCTGGCGTATTCAATTTCCTCTAACATGAAGAAGTACTGATTATTTTCTTTCATTTGCTTCAAATTTGATCAAAATCGGACATTCGTTTGCGAAGTTACAATGTTTTAAGCTACTTATTACTTAACGTCTTATTTCTTTCTTTATTTATCTAACATGATACTGTTTAAACATGAACAGAAGAATAACACCATTGGTATACAGGAATGAAAAAAAAATGTTAGTGAACTAAAGTGAAAACAAAAGAATGCAAAATAACTCATAAACTTGGAAAAAATTCAATTCCTTTAAGACAAAAATATAGTTCAGATGTTTGCAGGTAGGTTCCTCTTACTTGTTTAGTTGTTAGATGCTGTCTGGACAACCTGTAGGGTGACAAAACATGCATGCATGGAAATTCATGATCTTCAGGATAAGCTTAATTTCCATACAAGCCCCCCAATAGTTGTTTGATTAGCGTAACACGACTAACCCTAATTTTTGGTCAAATTTTAAAAATTTGGGTCAGAAAAAGCACCCAAATGTTATGAATTAGGTGCTTTTTGAAAAAATAATAAAAATGCGTCCAAACTAGCCTAAAATTTGTTGTTTTCTTAACGAAAAAAAAGGGGAGTAACTACTGCTTTTCTGAGATTGCATTTACAGGATGGGAGGGAGTTAATAAACAATTCACATGCAGGTCAATCATGTATTTGAACTATGTTATACTCTACACCATATTTTTAGTAGCAGGATCAGCTGGGAGATTGCGTAATGATTTTTGAGGAAATAATCTAAAATGATAACTATCACAACCGTGTAAAATATATGTTTACAAAAATGACTAATGCATGAACGCTACACTTTATTATACATGCATATACATCCACAAACAATAACACAATGTGATAGTGCCACAGATCTAGAGAGTTGATCACAGACTTCCTATACCGACCCGTGTCATGGCGTCGTCAGCTATGGGGCTCAAATTTTGGTCCTAGTGCTCAGGTCCACTCTAGACATGCTGATTTGACCAACTACAAGCAGGCGTTATACTTCGTCATGTGAGTGCAAGAAAGTCGTATCTGCAATGGCTGCTCTAAGTTATATTTATTTTATTCCTTGTCACAACAATGTGAAAAATTCCTCAAAATGTTCCTGTCTTATGTCAGAGGTTCTTGAAATGGTTCTTCAGGTGACAGTGTCACCTGAAGAACCATTTCAAGAACCACTGACCCAAGACTGGAGGTCATGCAGTGTGCATTCCAAATTTATGACGTAAGGCAGCTATTGCAGATACGACTTTTTTGCACTCACATGACGACTTGTTATTGAATATGTATTCTTAGATCTCATCAAAGATGCATCATTAAGTTGCATCTTGATTTAAACAACACGCAAAAAGTGCACCAAAACTTTAATATACCGTACGCAAAAGGTTTGTACGCGCTACAATTGTGACATTGTGAAAATTGTGCGAATCTGTGATCTCCCCTCTAGATCTATGGATGCACAGAAGCTTGCAAAGCAATAATATTATTGTTTCAAATAAATTTCGGACATAAACATGACTTTTTGTTTTGTCTATTATATAGTTCACGATTCTCAAGAGACAAGATCTTTATAGTGAACCATTAATTTTTTACCAAAAATGATGACAATAAACTTTTTTATTTCTTACTTATAATCAATCAGAAGGCAGAATGACAAAATCCCTACTCTACTCTACGCACCACCATCTTAAATATGGTGTGACGCCAAGCGCACAAAGTTGATTTCAACCACAGAAATTGTTGGAAAATTGGTGACATAGACATGGGATTTGATAACATGCAAACACTGTTTGTTCCGTACTAATTAGTCAGGCCAACACTACATCAAATTTGCAAACCTACAGCAGGTAAAAGAATAGTATCTAACAAGCTTAGAAATAAAATGACATGACAGTTAGGGAAAGTTTAAGCCCACATATTCTTCAAGTGTACAATGTATAGTACCACCACCATGCATCAGATTCAACAATAATCAGTTAAGTTGTACAATTGAGCATTTCAAGAATGACCTCTCACCTCTGAGTTGTCTTCCACCTTATCACCTTGGTTACTCCTCTCGTTGCCTTGGTTGCCATCACCACCACCTACATTTCCACTTTCAGTCCCATCCTCATGATCACTAGAGGACAACTCATCATCAACATCTTGTTGCTGCACAATGTTCTCTTGCACCCCAAGATTGAGGTTGTTCATAAGCTCCACCCCGGCATCTACATCTTGCTGGTGTTGCTGGGAGTGAAGTAGATGAGGTGGGGGGACAAACATACCCAATTCTTCTTCCTCTAGCATCTCTTCAAAACACTGCTCTATGAAATCATCCTCCCTAATTTGATCAAAAGCCTGAAATAGAAGTATGTCTTTTGATTATTTTCATCAAACAATTTCACTTTAAAATGATCTTGATTTCTATATTTTCTTTGGGAGCATTAACAACTTCTAATTTCTATTATAATACCTCAAATATAGACTCCATTCCTCTGATTGGTTACAAGGGGATAAGATATTTAACTAAACCCTATCAATTTACTAGGCCCAAGGTATTTTTTTCTACTCAATATATCATGTGTTTTTAAGTGTTAAAATGGTTCCAGATGACACAAATCTATATTCGGTATATAAAACAAATATTGACTGCTTTTGTTCGAGGTACGGTTAAATTTATTTTTCTTTGGTGATCTGAAAACCATGAATAGGCCCCTATTCATGGTTTTGAGATCACCTCGGAAAAATAATTTTAAAGCAGTCAATATTTGTATTCTTGGACTTCCAAGCAGAACACTCGGAGAGCTTTAAAATGACCACAATGCAAACTGCAAGTCCTCCATGGAAATGATAAATGGCTTGATGAAAAAAGACAGTAAAATACGAAACAGGCCTCACTTAGAGAATAAAAGATATGATTTATTGTTTTGCCTGTCATTTATCGTCCCATAATGGATGGGCGTACATTATTTTTTCGTAATGGGTGCCCCCGCAGGGGGTGCCCATTACGAAAAAAGGGGGCACCCATTACGAAAAAATAATGTACGCCCATCCATTATGAGACGATAAATGACAGGCAAAACAATAAATCAACATCTTTTATTCTCATTCTTAGTCACAAATTTGAGTCATTTATAAACCAA
>JXSR01S010058.1:140012-153609 GCA_000969725.1 Ophiothrix spiculata
TACACCCCTATTCAAACATGAAATATTCCAAACCCAGTAAAGCTGTTCGCGCCGGAGGTGTGCGTATACCTGCATCGCACCGTGATTTTGAACGCGCGGCTCCACTTCGTTTCACGCTGAACGCACTGTCATCTATCGTCACATAATGGATGGCCAAAATTCCTTATAAGGAAGTAAAATCGCATTCAGTGACTAAGAATCAGTTATCATTCTAACTCTACTCGAGAATAATACAGGCCTGTGCTCATCACCACTTGACCTATAAGGCCTAAATGTCTCACACCTTCCAAACAGGATCAGAAATTTCACCAAAGTCAAACAGGATCAGAAATTTCACCAAAGGCTGAGAGGAAACAAGCTGTGTCAAGTTAATACCTGCTTTACTTGCTCCACAACAAAATTGATGATCAATGGTTGGTTTCTTAATATGCAAGCCTATGATTAGTTTCTGCAATGGTGTGACAATATCAGAGCTGGGGATATAGTATACCAAGGAATTTTTATAGGGGAATCGGGATACCACCATCTTGTGTCGCTCATGGAGCAGAGTTATTGTACCTCCAGAAATATTTGGAATTTGGCCTGATATCCAGGCAGAAAGTGTATTTGATCTTCACTTGATGTATATACAGCGTATGCATTTTGTTTCACGCACAAACCATGCCTGTGTTTCAAGTATCATGTATTGTGACTTGCTCTGATCAAAGTACCCCAATATTCCCGCTAATCCATTGCGAAGACTCTCGAAGTGAGGCACGCGGAGCCGTAAAATGCCAGAGGTACAATAACTCACCCTTCATGATCGACAATCCAAGATGGCTGCTGTCCCATAGGATTTACACAGCGGTGAATTCAAAATGGCGGCGAGTACCAATTCCCCTTTTTTAATTCCTTGGTTTCCAACACTCAAAAATGTTGAACTTATTTCCCTTGACTGTGTCACATTAAATATAGTGCTGACCTGTTTGTTAAATTCATCTTCTTCTGTCATCCACATGTACTCTTCAAATGGATTATCTCCGTCATTGACATTGTCTTTGTCCTGCACGGCTACAACCCCACTTATGCTATTGTTGTTGTTCGTTGTCATGATTGCACACAAATTGGTTTTGATATAGTCAATGGTAAGAGTTTGTACTTCTTCACCCTGAAAATTGGCAATAAAATATAAAGAAACATATAATCAAACGTTTGTTACTAAGTTGTACCAAGTATTTTACGAAGTCAAATGTGTAAGATTGATTATTTACCATGACTGTCAAACCAAGCTCTAGTAACTAGGCAAAATTGACCAGTCTATTTTATTTTTATATTTCATTATAGGCTATCTCTGAATTTCACTCCACTTTTGTATCATTATCCAAATGAAGACTTGCAAGGCCTGCCGTTTAGGGGTGCAAAATGTGCAGCTCAATACGCCACATACAGTTGGGGTTGGATTCATCTTATGAAATATACACCATTTATGGTCTTTTTTCAGAGAGTAATGAATCTGGTTGGGTAGGCACTTACGTGCTGAGATCCACTCTACCTCCTGGGGTACAAAGGTGGTTAAACTATCAAAAGTTGCAAATTTTGTCAATTGAAGTTTTTGGCTCTGTATCTCAGTAATTGCAACCCCCAAACATTTTGCTTTGTTACTCAACACAAGCTAATTTTATATTTATGTACAGAGCGATTTTCATAAATTTAGTTCAAAAAGGTTCCGGCAAGGTTCCTTTCATTCATGAATATACGGAAAAAAATAATTTTTGTTTTTTCAAGTATCATTTTTATTTTGCGCACAAATTACTGTTCTCCATCTCCATCGTTGAGTTGACAGGGTTAACTTACTATCAACATCACATCAACTTGCTGGTGGTAGCTCGCTTATTTTCTTTTAATGTGAAATAAAAATATATTTGAAATTTATCCTTTTTCTGTAAACATGAATTGTAAAACTTTTTTATATCATGGTCAACAAATTTTAGTTTGAATTAATATGTAAACCATTTTGTGAACAACGTTGTTTGTGAATATAGCGCGTTTGGATTTGGAGATGTTTCTTGTCAATATGCCAACTTCCAGGCCCATGAAAAAAGCCATGATCATTTCGGTTCGTGCAGCATGGAGGGAACATCTAGGAAACGGATTTTAAAATGGCACAACCAAATCTTTGGTTACCAATTTGAGAACATTCATAATTGCTCAAAGGTTCGTTTGAGCTCAATTATGGTGACTTTATTTGAAGCAGTTGACACTCGGTCCTTGAGCATGGGTCTACAGAGCCCCGTAAGTCGATTATTCATGTAATCATAATCGACTGACTAGTAAGTCTAGCACTGCGGATACTTCTACTTCTACTTTGGTACTCAGCATAATCCTTCTGTTAGAATGTAAACGCTAAGGGGGCCAACTTGTTGCTCTTTTGTGGTGCAGGGTATCCAGGTGCGGTTATTTACACGGTGCGAGTAAAAATCAATGGGCTGGATTAGACATAAGCCCCCCAAACTCCTCGGAATGCCTAGATAGATGGCGACTCGAGGACATGTCCAGGGAGTGTGTTCCACAGCAGAATGGTGCGTGGGAAGAAAGCATGTTTGTAGATGTCTATCCTTGCTGGTATGGTCTGGTTCTTGTATCTGTGGTATGATCTTCTGCTGCTAGGAGCCATCGGTGTCATATGGTGGACTGGATTGAATGCAACCAGACTGTGGTGGATCTTATATACATCAGAAGGAGGCTAGCAATCTGGCGTCGTCTTTCCAAGGTGTCCAGTTGGAGATCTTCAATCATTTTGGAAACACTTTCCTTACGGCTGTAGTTGTTCATTATGAATCTGGCTGCCTGTCGTTGGACATTTTCAACCTTGCAAATGTACTTTTTGGTGTGAGGGCTCGATACTGGACTGCAGTATTCTAGATGTGGGCGAACCAATGTGACATATGCTTGTTGGCGTAGATTCCGGGAGCAGCCTCTGAGATTGCGTCTGATGAGACCAAGCATTCTGTTTGCTTTAGCAGTTAAAATGTTGATGTGTGTTTGCCATGACATATTGTTATTAAGAGTCAGGCCCGAGTAGGGATATTCAGGCACCATTGAGAGCTGAGTTCCACCAAGATGGTAATCGGTGTTGAAGGTGTTCCGAAGTAGAGTTATGTCCATAGTGTGACATTTATCTGTGTTAAACTTCATGTTCCATAACTCAGACCACTGATGTAACTTGTCAAGATCTTGTTGGAGTGCTATGGCATCATCCTTTGAAGACACTGGGCGATAGATGAGGCAATCATCTGCGAATAGCCGAAGATGTGATGTTATGCCAGTTGGTATATCGTTAATGAACGACAAGAATAACAAAGGGCCTAGTACTGTGTGCCCTGCGGGACCCCTGATGATACTGGGGCCCATTCAGATGATGCACCATCGATAACTACTCCCTGAGAACATGAGGTTAGGAACATTTCTATCCAAAGTAGAATCTGAGTGCTTCAGATTCCGTAGAGATGCAATTTCTTGAGTAGATGCTGATGAGGAACTCGGTCAAATGCTTTTGAGAATTCTAACACTACTGTATCAACCTGCTGCTTCCTGTCCAGAGACTTGACAAGGTCTTGAATTGTCAGTACAAGCTGGCAGTATTGCAAGCTGGGTTTCACAGGATCTCCCCGTCTAAATCCGTGCTGGGCATCGGCAAGTATGTTTTGAGAGTCATAGTGGTCCATGATATGGCTAAATATAATATGTTCAATGATCTTGCTGCATATTGATTTAATTGAGACTAGACGATAATTTGTTAGAGTACCACGATCCCCCTTCTTATATATCGGAGATATGTTTGCTATCCTCCAGTCAGACGGTACATACCCAGTGTTCAAGGATTGTTGAAAAATATGTGTCAGGATGGGTGATATTTCAATTGCAAGATCTTTGAGAATACGAGTAGATACATGTTATCCATCAGGTCCAGTCGCTTTATTCATTTTGAGAGTGGTTAAAAGCTTCAGTACTCCATCATTTGTAACAGTTATGGGATCTGCAGTTGGATATCTAGAAGGTCCTAGATCTGGTATTGTAGTTCCATCTTCAACAGTAAATACTGAACAGAATTGATTGTTGAATAAAGTTGCTTTACCACGACTATCAAATACAACTCGGCGGCCATCTTTCAAAGAGGAAATGGTTGTTGTATCCTGCTTTTTGGACTTGATGAATCGCCAGAAAGATTTGTTTGATTTATCACTCTCATATTATTTTGAAATGTCCAGTAGTTCTGTCTTATTTTCTTCTGAGTTGTTTTCTGAAATTCACGAAAACTTTGCCAGTCTTTGGGTTTATTGGAAGTACGAGCTTTCTTCACGTACCTTGTTTCTTTCTGCTCATTCGTTTTACTTCTCTTGTAATACATGGTTTTTTGTGAGTTGAAGAAGTAGTTCTTGACGGAATATGTTTTTCCATTAGTTCACTTATTTTAGTTTTGAGCATATCCCAGTTTATTTGTACACACAGCGTGAATCTGGATTCAAGTTTTCCATGTCAGCTTTGCTGTACAAGTAAACCTTCCTAGGAGCTTTTTTATTGAGCTTAGGCTTAAAGTTGAGGTTGAAAGACACAATTTCATGGTCGCTTATGCCAGAAGACACTTTACAATTCTCAATCAAGTTAGGGTGTATCAACAAGATCTAAAATGTTCTGAGCACCTTCTGATATTCTGGTGGGTTCTGTGACGTGTTGGTCTAGGAAAAGCTCATTAATAGCGTGGAGCAATTTCTGCCTTCAGTTGGGTATGGTTTGACGCAGCGATTACTCCAATCTATGTAGTCAAGGTTGAAATCGCCAGCGACAATATTAAAAGATGGCATTCTTTGTTTAGATTGAATCTCTAAGAACGAATCTGCGAGTTCCTGTAGCTGAATGTTGGTGGATGGTGAGCACAGCCAAATCTGAGTGAGGCACTACATCAAAAACTTGATATTTATCTCCTATGAAAAACTGTGTGTGGCATTTTGAGGTAATTTTTTGCATAAATTGACATTTTTTTAGGAAATGATGTAGTCACAGAGCTGTGACCATGGACCATCATTAACTTTTATCATTAGTTATTGTAATTTACAGGTCCTAGGTCACAGGAATAATGCGTAATACTTTGGCCATTTAAGCTTTCTAAGTTTTGACATGAAATATTTGAAAAATAAAAAAACTTTAAAAAAATCCACTCAGCATAGGTATATATTTTAATAACTAGTGTAGAATCATTACAAACCTAATTTTAACCCAAAGATTGAATTTATCATCCAAAATCTGGACATTTATAAACAAAGTTGAGGTTGTCAAATTCGGAAACTCAATGTTACAACATACAAGGTAAGTTTAGGCCCAAAAATCACACATTTTGATTCTAAATGTTAACAAACCACCTATCATGCATTAGATGCACAAGACTCTAAAGGAGCTTACTATTGTTGTTGGATTTAATTCGTGAACGCGTACTCAGAGCCTTGTAAGTTGTGCGTACACGCGAACTAAACAACCTTGATAATATACATTGTACGCTCGCGTCAGGGACCACTGCATACTTGCTATAAACACGCGTTCACGAATTAAATCCAACAATTATAATTTTAAAATTTGTGAACAGCTTCAATGTTTCGTCTGTACAGACGTGCTTAAAAGTTAAATGGCAGTTTTACTACATAGCATTTCCCTAGTCCCGAAATGTGAATTATCTATGGACTCCATGTACGATAATGGTGAGAAGGTGACGTAGGCACTAGCATTTCCCATGACTCAGCCTCAGGCCGCGACAATTATTTTTTTCTTACTAGCCCGGCCGGTCGGGAAGCCACCAGCACTGACCAGTGCAAAATCACTTGCCCATGATGACATGATAAACTTCCAAGTGTTTTCACACAAAATGAAACGTCCAAATCATTTTTCGCGTTACTGTTTTTTAGCCGGAGTTCTGCGAAAATGGGTATTTTTGGTAAAAAAATGACCAAAAATGGTCAGAATTTGAGATTTTTTGATGGAAAATGTGCCTAAATTTTTTTTTTTCTGTAAATTCCAAAACTTGTCATTTGTATTTGAGTCGAAATTTTCATCTTAACTATCAAGAAATGTGAATATAAATAAGTTCAATAAACAATTCCAATTAAAAACTTTGTTGAAAATTGGCAGAACAGTTTTTTTTAACACTACGTCACAAAATTAAATCTCACTGACGATCCAGCAGCGGCGGTGCCAAATTCGACAGTCTCGAGAGAATTACGAGTGCGCGCTTCTCAACTTCAACCAAAATTCAACTTTACTGCACGTATTTCTGGTCTTAAAATACGAAAAAAAAATGAAATAATGAAATGTTGTACTTACTCATTTGTATCAAGTTTGCCAGTATTGCGTCAACACCTGAATAACTGTAGCAATCAGGTAATTTCCGATCACGAAATCAGGATTTTGTTTTTCTTTCGATGACATTACCTTTGACCTTTTAGTTCGGTACTCTGTGTTGGATGTTTCGACTCATACACACAAGCGACAGATAATAATGCAGGGCATCAGCAAGACGTCAGCTACTTCACATAAAAGTTCAATATATTAAAGCGCCAATAACTAACTTTTCTTCGCATATCCTTTCAAAAAATGGTAATCTTGCCATTTTAGCAAACTATGTTTCTGGAAAAAAATGTATGGATGACTTGGTATTTTTTTTATGTTTAAAAATCATTGTTTTTTTTGAAAAAAAGAATTATCTTTATTGAAAGGCGAACGAATACTGTGAACAGCTGTTTGAGTGATTTGTCAATGTTTACAACTGATGATCAGCACTGGAGTGACAGACCAAACTTCTGTCTCAATGTTGTGCAATTTAACCTGATAAGAATTCGAGTAAATTGTTCAGCTGATTAATAGCTGCCCAAGGTGCTTCTGCTTCTACTTTATACTTCTATTTGAATGCAACACAACCTGAAGCCACACGAGAAGGTAAATTTGTACCACGTTAACTAAATTGGTTCACTTCACAATCTCAGTCAATATAATATTTTTAAGCTTATTATTTGGAGCAATTGCCTCAACTTTTTTTCAAACTTTTTGGGATTTTCGACTAAAATGTTGCTCACATTTTTCTAATACCCCATGTGAAATTTCACGGGTGGGTTACTCTGCGTTTTGGAGATATTAGACCATTGGAATTAATATTGACATTATTGTTGTAGGTTTGCATCCGGGATTTTTTAAAATCGCATGATTTTTTGTAATGTTTGACTAAAAAGAATTTTCATGTGTTTATGTACTTCCTGATTTCTTGCAACCGTAAAAATTTAAGATAATGTTTTTTCTAGTCTGAATCCTTCTGACTCCGACATCTTATCAACTGCGTTCTGTTGAGTGGAGGATTAATTAGTCTACTTTGGACCCGAGGTTAAAAGGCTAGTTCTCATTCAGACTTCTAATTTAAATAAAAAAATTGAAGTCTGTGCTAGCTCAGGCTAAAATCTGCCCTGTCTATTTCTCTCTATAATACGATTACTGATATTTTGTAAACAATACATCTGGATAAGAAAGAAAGAAAGAGTTCTTTAGGCTGATGGCCAAGGATAACCCAAGAAAGCCTCTAATGAAGCTTATTTCCATTGGGGTCCTAGATCTTACTTTAATATTCAGTTTTAAATGAACATTGATTTTATTCACAGCCCCTCCTTCCAGTTTAGCTTGAAATTGAAAGCGTGCAAATCTCTGCAAAACTTTTCCACTATTGTGGATCCATGTACAGGAGATATTGCCGCGAGCAGTTGGCCCGAAGAAGTGTGCGACGGCACATGTATCTGAACAAAATTTTGTGTGCAATAGGTACTATATATTGTGGATCCGAATTTGGGAGGTATCGCCGCGAGCTATTGCCTCGATATTGAAAAGAACGTCAAACGTATCCAGAGTAAACTCAGGTTTTACACGTTTGCGCTTTTATGGATACACACTCAAATTTTTGATTTTTTCTTAGTTTTTGAAATATTGCTAAAAATAGGCCAAAAGTGTTATATTTTGCCAAAAATGGTGGCAGCGGTGGGATTTGTTACATTTTTTTAGAAATATGTTCGTAGGTATTGCTTTCTAGGTTCTAAAATGTAAAATTATTCAAAATTTCACCGAAGCAAAATTTAGCTAGCTTTCCCATAAAATGTTGGTCCAAAAACCATCTTAGATCTTGATCTTGATAGGATACTCTCCAACACCCCATGTGGGGTAAGACGGAAAGGGTTGGTGTGAGCAATTAGGGACTGTTTATTGAGTCATAAGATGGTCCTTCAGCATGGATTTGAAGATATTTGAGTCAGTTTGTTTCAAAATTGTTTGTGGCAAGTTATTCCAGTCTTTGGTCGTTCTTGGATAGAATGAGTTTTTAAAAAACGTCTTTGTTGACTTGAAGTTCTTGGTATGTATATTGGTTGCTGCGTTTGGTTTGTCGGCGGGTCGGGTGAAGTATCATGTGGACTGGTAGGGCTAGTTGTCCTTCTCTGGCTTTATGAAGTGTTGTGAGTCTATCTATTTTTCTCCTTTGCTGCAGAGGCATAATATTTGAATCTTTGAGAAGTTTGGTGACACTGGTTTTTTTACTGTAGTCATTTTTGATGAAACGTACTGCTCTACGCTGGATCGCTTCTAGTTGGTAAATTTGATCAGCTGTGTATGGGTCCCATACAGCGGAGCAGTACTCAATGGTGGGTCTAACAAGTGAATAATAAGCAGTAAGTTTGATATCTTCAGTACAATTAGCGAGATTTCTCTTGATAAAGCCCAACACTCTATTACCCTTAGCTGATATTTGGTTTATATGTGTTTTCCATTTTAAATCTTTGGTAATCTCAACACCCAAGTATTGATGAGAGTTTGTTTCTTGCAATACATTTTTCCCTAAATGGTACTTATGTTGAAATACATATTTATAAGCATGGGTTATTTTCAATACAAAACACTTATCTGCATTAAAGCGCATCTGCCAGGTTTTTTCCCAATTTGATAACATATCAAGAGCATTCTGTAACATTTCGGCGTCATAATCATTTACTATCTCTCTGTAGACCACGCAGTCATCTGCGAAAAGGCGAACATTAGATGAAAAATTTTCAGGGAGGTCATTTATGAATAGTAAAAATAAAAGGGGGCCTAAGACCGTGCCCTGGGGAACACCTGATCCGACAGGGACCCAACCAGAGTGGTCGCCACCCACAACCACTCGTTGCTGCCTGCAAGTTAAGAAATTTGAAATCCAAAGAAGGGTATTATTTTGAATGCCGAAATGATTTAATTTGTGAATTAATCTTTGATGAGGGACAACATCGAAGGCCTTCGAGAAGTCCATGATTATGACGTCGGTCTGTTTGCGAAGATAAGGGATTTGGCAAAATTGTGAACAGTCTGGATCAGTTGCGTGTTGCATGAGTGTTTCGATCTGAAACCATGTTGCCTATCTGTTAAGATATCATTATTTTCTAAATGAGACATAATGTTTGAGTGTATGATATGTTCCAGTATCTTGCAGCTTATTGAGGTAACAGATACTGGTCTGTAATTAGATGGTTTGGTGCGTTCACCTTTTTTAAATATGGGGGATATGTTAGCCTGACGCCAGCTCTCTGGTAGACAACCAGATGCTAGGGACTTCCGGAAAATAATTGTAAGAGCAGGTGCTAACTCAGATGCATATTCTTTCAGAATACGTAATGGAATTTCATCTGGTCCTGTAGCTTTGTGTATTTTTTGTTTGCTAAGTAGTTTTTCAACACCATCAATGTTGATCTGAATGTCAGGCATACTAGGAAATGTATGTTTGATGTTTGGTAACTGATCCAGATTTTCATCAGTAAAAACCGACTCAAACTGAGCATTTAACAACTCTGCCTTTTTCTTATTTTCAGTAACTAAGTTAAAATCATTGTCCTTTAATGCAGGAATACCAGAACTGTCTTTTTTCAGACTTTTTATAAAAGACCAGAACTTTTTGTTTCCCTGGATACATACATTTTTGATGTAATTTCTGTACACATATCTAGTCTCACGGGTAACCGTCAGGGTTTTGCGTATTTCTGGCATGATTGTATGCCCTCTGTTTTTGCTTCAGCCTGCGCTTAATTTTCTTGTTAATCCAAGGTGATATTTTGTTACCAGAAACTGTTTTGGATGGGATGTTCTCATCCATTGTTTGTTTAATAGTATCGCTAAATTGCTGCCATAATTGATCAACACAAAAATTTTCTAAATTTTTGTTGACAAAATCCTGATTCATATGGAGAAAATCTTCCTTGATTTGCTTATTATTGGCTTTGTTATATAAAAATATTTTTCTCGGCTTAGACTTGGTGATTTTAGGCTTGGTACTGATTGACACAACTGGTATACTGTCATGGTCGCTAATTCCGGGGACAACATCACATTTCTCAACCAGGGTATTATTATTAGTGAAGAAAAGGTCCAGGATATTGTCCCACCTAGTGGGAACAGTCACAATCTGTTCCAACCCATAATCGTTGGTTATGTTTATCATCTGTCTACATAACCCGGGTTTGGGGCAATTTGGTTCGGTTAACTGATTTACCCAGTCAAATGTTTGGTGATTTGAGGCTATCAATTTTGGATAAGGAAATGTCCAACTGTTCTAGGACATCTTCCTTAGAATTTGGATGTCTGTAAAAAGCGAAAAATTATCTCAGTACCTGTGTCTAAGTCGGGCCTATGTGCAATAACAAGATCATTTTTATATGCAATAAAAACACCTCCATACCCTTCCGGGCCAAATATATCAGAACTTCGGTCTTTTCTGACAACTGTATAGTTTGATGGTACAATTTCATACTCTAATACTATCATCTAACCAAGTTTCGGTACCAATTACCATGTCAGGTTGATGATTGTCAAGGCATACTGCTAATTCAGCAGTGTTGCCCCATACACTTTGGAAATTAATAACCATGATTTTTATACTTTGACGTACCTATGAATGCACATTAGTATGAGTTCTATTTTTCTTTGTACGTTTTTCAGAACCAGGGGCCGATTTCACTAACATTTAGCGATGGTCGCTAACCCAGTTTTGATCGCTAACTCCAAAAATGATCGCTAAATAGCGGATATTAGCGATTGTTTTTGGAGTTTAGCGATCAAAACAGGGTTAGCGACCATCGCTAAATGTTAGTGAAATCGGACCCAGGTCTGTTAGCAGTATGAGTCCTCGAAATAGGAGATGAGCAATTGGTGATAAAATTTCATCATCATTTTCACTTAGTGAGGCGAGTGTGCTAAAGCTGTTAGATAGCACTGTCATAAAGGAACTAAACAATGAACTAGAAAAGGATGGTAATCCACATTGGCAACAGATCCAACTAACGTCACTATTTTCAAGTGCTTTGTACACGTGTGTGTTCATATACATGCAATCTGCATGGTACCATGTTTCACATTTATCACATTGAACAGCATTGAAGGGCCAAAATTACACATTTTGGTCCAAAAATGGCCTCACCATCATGTTCAGTGATGTTCATCATGCAATCTTTAGCTTATGTATCTACTTACTATTTATAAGGTTGATTTTCAAAAATGTAAAAGACTTAATGCCAGTTCCACCCTATATCCATTTTCCCATGTTTGTCGAGCTTGTTTTTGAATTCATGCTTTGCATGTATAGTACAACTTCATAGTCAGTCTGTCCTACTCCAAGATTACTCTCTATGAGAAAATGCAATCCACAGCAATCTTTTAAGAGTTCCCGCTTGAATCTACCGTGGATGAACAGACCTTTGAAACAGCTTATCAGGAGGAAACACAGGGCTTTCTACAGGGCTAAGTCATCTAACAATTATCGTAGCTGGGATCGTTACCGCTTGCTGAGGAAAATGGTCCAAAAAGAACTTGGTAGAGCCGAACACAACCACTTGTCAATCAAATACAATCTTTGACTCCCTTCACACTAACTCCAAGAGATTCTGGTCTTTTATTAAAAATAAGCGCAAAGATTCTTCTGGCATTACAACACTTTGGGATGGACAAAAACTTGTGAGCTCTGCATCTGATAAAGCCGAAACTCTTAGTAGACAATATAAATCTGTCTTCACAATTGAAGGATCTGACTCTTTACCTCAGCTGAAAGGGAACAAGCTACCAACAGCACCATCTCTACAGATTGGCTCTGAAGGCATCTTTAAGTTACTTAAAAACCTGTCTCCATATAAAGCACCCTGGACCTGATGGAATCCACCCATTTGTGTTAAAAAACTGTGCTCGGGAAATCACTCCAATTCTGACTAAGATTTTTACCCAAAGCATCTCTACCGGTACTTTACCAGCTGCCTGGACTAAAGCCAACGTTGCTGCCATCTTTAAAAAGGGAAGTCGCACTGACCCAGCTAACTACAGACCTGTGTCACTCACGTCAGTGTGCTGTGTGCTGTAAAATTATCGAGCATGTAATATTCAGTCATGTAATGCATCACCTAGATCACCATAAAGCACTTAATGTTGCCCAGCATGGCTTTCATGCAAAAAGATCTTGTGAAACTCAGCTGCTGACCACTGTGCATAGAATTTGGCAATCAAATGAAGATGCGTTCACCAAGTTGACGCAATTATTTTAGATTTCGCCAAAGCCTTTCGACACTGTCCCCCACCATCGATTGCTGCATAAACATCACCATTTTGGGATCGAAGGCACGTTCCATCAGTGGATTTCATCTTCCTCGTCGAGAGACAACAGTCCGTTAACATCCAAGACGCTACATTCAAACCAGTAGAGGTGTTGTCCGGTGTACCCTTGCTCTTTCTAATGTATATCAACGACCTTCCAGATGGCCTAGCTTCAAACGTTTGTCTCTTTGCCGATGATTGTGTGGTATACAGATCAATTGCCTCTGCATCCGACTGCGATGTTCTTCAAAAAGACCTTAAGAAACTTGAAATGTGGGAGAAGAAATGGCTCATGTGCTGTAAACCTGAAAAATGTAACATTCTACGCTTCAGTAGGAAAACCAACAGAATTGAGCACCCATATAATCTCTCTGGCCACTATCTCCAAGCAGTCACCAACCACAAATATCTTGGTGTTATCCTTTCTGGTGATATGAAATTGAATACTCATATTGACAAAGTTGCTTCCAAAGCCAATAGCATGCTTGGCTTTGTCCGACGGAACCTTATAATGCTCCTCGCCAAGTAAAGATCCAGGCTTACAAAAGCTTAGTCCGGCCACACATAGAGTACTGCAGTTCGGTCTGGGACCTTCATACAAACAATAACATCAAAAAACTTGAAGCAGTGCAACGCAGATCTGCACGCTTCATTATGTGTGACTACGGGAGGAAAAGCTCTGTTGCAACCATGCTGAAAGAAATCCAGCTCCCATCTCTACAAGAAAGGCGACTCAACCAAAGACTTATTATGATGCACAAGACGTCAACCTCGATCTCAATGACCATCTTTAATTTAACATCCGTGACTCAAGTACTTCTTCAACCAGACATCACAATCCACTTTCTCTCAAAATTCCGTCATCCCATAGCAAAAAAACTGTACCCAGCAGATGGCCATCTGCTGGCCATCGGATGGTTATCGGATAGCAATACCATCCGAT